>PISX010004715.1:89760-117192 GCA_004024625.1 Mellivora capensis | reverse complement strand
ACAAACCATAAGTGACTCTTAATCTCACAAAACAAACTGAGGGTTGCTGGGGGGAGGGGGTCGGGAAAGGTGGGTGGGGTAATGGACATTGGGGAGGGTATGTGCTATGGTTAGTGCTGTGAAGTGTGTAAACCTGGCGATTCACAGACATGTACCCCTGGGGATAAAAATATGTTTATAAAAAATAAAAATTAAAAATAATAATAATAAAAAAATAAAAAAAATTTTAAAAAAATAGTGTGAAAATATTTTTCTGTTTTTTAATTTAAATTCAAGTAATCAACACATAATACATCATTAGTTTCAGATGTAGTGTTCAATGATTCATCAGTTGCATGTAAAACAGTATTCATCACTATTTCTACACATTTATTTGGTAAAGAATTTGTATGTAGATTATATAAAATATTCTTATAATTTTATAATACAGTAACAAATAACAGAAATATTAAGCAAATTATTTCAACAAACATTTTACAAAAGAAGATATACAAATGTCCAACAAACTAAAAAGAACATTTCTAAAATTATTGGTTATTGGGAAATACAAATTTTAGCCACACCGAGTTATTACTACACACCCTTCAGAAAAACAAAATTTTAAAATATGATGATCTCCAGGTGCTGATGAGGATATGGAACAACTAGAATTTTCATATACCTCTACTAGAATAAAAATGATAATTTGAGAAAGTGTTATCTTATAATATGAATATAAGCTTTGTTACAATCCAACAATTCCATACCTAGGTATTGATACATGAGAAATAAGAACAAACATCCAAATGAAATCTCGTACATGTTTACAGAATTTGTATTCATAAAAACAAAAACTAGAAAATGTATATGCTTATTAACATAAGAGTGGGTAAAAAGTTATGACATATTTACTCAATTGAATACTATTCAGCAATAAAAATGACCAAAGTATGAAAACCAAATAATATGGATGATTCTGAAAAATAATATTGGTCAACAAAACCAGAAACAAAAGTATACACAGTTTAATTTCTTTTATATAAAAATCTATAAAGGCATATTTATTGAAACAGGATAGAGATCAGTGCTTTCCTGGGCAAAGGGAATCGAGGATTCAGTTGGGATAGAGAATAAAGAAAGTTTTGTGGGATTAACCTACAGTATTTTGTTGTGGTTTCACAGGTGCCTGAATTTGTCAAAACTCATTATTTATTGACACAAATTTAATTAGTGGCTTACATTGGCCCTTATGTCCCAAGCAGTGAACACTGATAGATTTTAAGGCAGATCATCAGTCCTTTGTGAAACAACTACTTAAATGGATATCATTACAGGTTATTCAGTCAAGAGCAGAATAACTTTTTAAGAATGTGGTAGAAGAGCTGCTTTTCTAGGCAAAGGTCCTAAGCATTGTCAGAATCTGTCCATGCTCCTATACCAGTCTTCATGATCATACTCCTTCCTAAACTTAGCCCTAACTTTAAAGTAATTCTAAAAAGATGTTGCAGGTTTGATAGTTCAATTTACATTATAATCCAGCCACCCACAGGATTAGACTTTAAAACTTCAAAGCTACATGTGATTTATTTTAGAGTAGTCCCAGAAGCTTTTAGATTTCTTAGACAGACTTTGAACTAAATATGTAAAACTCTGAGCTCATCATTTGCTTTCTCCAAATTCTGTAGAATGTACTATAAATAGGAGCAGCCAGTCAACAACTTTTACTCCTTGTTTCTAGTAAGTGTTTTAAAGCAGTGCAAACTTAGTCACCCAAAGTCTTCTTTCTATCTTTACTGGATGATAGATAATAGAAGTAACTACTTTATCAGGGCATACAATGGACTAACTGCTCCTTAGCTATTGGTTTGGAACCAGGATAATAAATAACTTAACCAGATTAGAGAAACAGCTTCTCTTAACGGTCCAATTTAGGAAAATAATTCTTAGGATTCTATTCCTCTGCAAACATTTCTGGTGTCACAATTTCTGTACCAGCCAAGAGGGATGAACAGATAACATATGTATGTACTATCAAAGAGCATGTTCTTCAGTATTATATAAACTTTATAGAACAATCACTATATATAATCTACTTAATATTCCAAATCAGGTTTCTCATATAAACTGGTATATACATGACAAATTATCTTATAAGGTTGTCCAGAGATTAAGGTTAGACTCCATAATGAATATTCACCTTGCTACCAAAGATTTTTAGACAATTTATTGATGTCAACATATTAATAGAATATCGTTGTAAGTAATATGCTAAAATTAGTGACTTCTTTTTCATTTTGCATTATATATAGTCTGATTTTTATAATAAAATATGCCTTGAGAAAAAAGGAGTCAAAGTTTTATATTAAAAAGATGGTTAAGCTATGCATTGGATGCATAGTCTCCCTAAAATATATCTTCTGTTCTCCAGTTGAAACTCTACTATTTGTGTTAGTGTTAGAATACACATCTGAATGTAAACCATGCTCCTTTCTCCTGGGGGCATTGATATTTTTATCCTTCTTGGTATTTAGTATCTCAGGGATCAGCTCAGTTTGTCCTCTTTATTAGACAGAAAGTTCATGATTTTTCCTCCCTACTAGAACTTACCAGTAGAAATAACACAGAAATTATCCATCAATATATAATAAGATACATTGCAGTAATGATAGCTACAGCAACAACAACAGAAAATCCTCTGAATTTCATAGGTATTTATTTCTCATATAAAGTTTACTGCAGCTTCTGGTTACTCTGCAGAATAGTTAGTTTTCCTTCAAGTGATGGCTCCATGTACACCTCCACAATCATTGGCGCAGGGCATCTAGAGACTTGCATAAGAAATGACATATTTTCACAGAGAGGTGACAAGCATCACTCACACTCCCATTTCTTTGGCCAAGGTGGTCAAAATGTACACAGTTCGTAAGGCAAAATAATGCAATTTGTGGTTGTGCTGAAAGTGGAGACATTAAATTATTGGTGAGCAGTACTAATGTCTACCATACTAAGAAGCACACTTTTTTGGCGAGTGTGGGGATATGAAATGAAGGAGCTAATGATTCAAAAAGAAAACTTCAGTTAAAACCATGGCATGTCCAGGTGATTTATGTGTTATAAAAAGAAGAGAGTAGTTTCTTAAATAATGCAGCGAAAATTATCTTATTCTATGAATCATTTCCACTATTTAAGCAAGGAGCCCATAGTTCTTTTTGCCTAGATGAATGTGCAGACTCCACTAACACATTCCCTGAAATGAAATCTAACATGGTGAGGAAGAGTGGAAGGGGGATAAAATATATAATTATAATTTTGATTATGATGCACAGTGAATTTCACAAGTTTTATTTCCAGAATGATTCTATCAAGTTAAATGACCTTGGAGTAGACTATTAAGGGCAAGTACACATCTCTTATAACATTCCACAATTATTTAAGCCACCCTGAATTTCCCTCATGGTAGGAAAATGTTAACCTCTTCCCCTTGATACCTCTTTATTATAAGAGTTTGAGCTATTTGTCCTAAATCTCCCTGCTAACTCTGTGATAGAGATAATATCCATGTTAAGAACATTCAAATCCAGTCGAGTCAAGTGTACCCTGATATTATCACAGTCTGTGGAAAGGCCACCTATTTAAAAATTATTCCTTAAAGCTACTCCTAAATGGAGTTTCTGAATATACTTTGCAGTAGAGATAGCTTTGTGAAATACTTTGAATATAAAATAAAATATCACCAAAGGTATTACAAATACTAATCATGTTAAATCTAAATAATTTTATCATATATATATATATATATATGCACACACACATACTCATTCATTTGTTCACAAAATTAAATGTGTGTTTATTAATTAGAAAATATTCTACCAGAGTCTGGGGATATATTGAAGAAATAGACAAAACCATGTTAATATTGAAGAAATAAACAAAACCGTGATATCACAAGTGTTTACTGGGAGCATGTTACAGCAATCTAAATACATAATAACGTATCGGGAATATAGTATTGTGATTCTATGAATTTTAGGTGAATTAATAAAACTACTAATATTTGCAGAACAGTTTTTATCAGGTACTAACAGAATACCTTCAAAACGTAACTAAACCTATAGCAAGTGATAAAATATAAGACATATACAACCCCATATATGTACCTGTACACACACACATACATACACTGGAATATTATTCAGTCATAAAAAATATATGAAATCTTAACATTTGCAGCAACACAGATGGATCTAGAGAGTATAATGCTAAATGAAATAAGCCAGTCAGAGAAAGACAAATCATGCCATATGATTTCAGTCATATGTGGAATTTAAAAAAAACAAAACATATGAACAAAGGAAAATAGACAAACCAAAAAACAGACGTTTAACTGTAGAGAACAAATGGATGATTATAGAGGGAAGGTGGGTTGGGGGATGGGTGAAATATGTGAAGGGGATTAATAGTACACATCAGCATAAGCACTGAGTAATCTATGGCTTTGCTGAATCACTATATTGTACATCTGAAACTAATGTAACATTGGATGTTTACTCCACTGGAATAAAAATAAAAATAAAATAAGATATAAAAGATTGATTTAAATATCCATTCCAGTGTAAGCTATAACCATTTAAGAACTTGAATGAATTCACATTTAGAAATTAATCACTTATTCTTCACTTATTATACACATATTAATCAATTATTATACACAAGCAAGAATGTAGTAATATTCTTTCTCTAATTCATTTTCATCTGAGTATCATTATTTTTATTTATACCTTAACTCTTGATAGTTTCCAACTCAAAAATAAAGGTCACTGATATACTCTTTCTGTTCTTGAGAAACCATATTTCCTTCCATTAAAATAAAAGAATTTACTTGAGAATAATAGATTTTACCACCTTTGACAAATCACTAAAATAAAACAAAAGGCTACATTTAAAATCACTCTTCTGGAAAAGAGAGTTTGAACTTTCCATGTCTAAGGCAATTAAAATTAATATTTCACATTCAGAAAGTTAAACAATCCATTCAACTTCATTTTTTCTCAGACCTGGGGTCATTGGTTTAATACCAATGGATGAGGGAATAGAGATGAAACTGTAATTCAATTATATTGTTTCTTTCTTTATAAAGTAGAAAAACATCTTAGTATATCGTTAAATGATAAAATATAATAAAGAGTTTATTAATCAGTGGAATGATGGATTATAAAATGGTATGTCAGCTTTTCTTTCTTTTCTTAAAGATTTTATTTATTTGACACAGAGAGAGAGATCACAAGTAGACAGAGAGACAGACAGAGTGAGAGGGGGAAAGCAGGCTCCCTGCTAAGCAGAGAGCCTGATCTGGGACTAGATCCCAGGACCCTGGGATCATGACCTGAGTTGAAGGCAGAGGCATAACCCACTGAGCCACCCAGACACCAAGTATGTCAGCTTTTAATGAGCTTTAATTGAAAGCAGCAGCTGGGCCTGCTGGTTGTTCTTGATGTAGGGCAGCAGCTGGGCCTGCCGTTCCTTCAGTGGCCATCAACTCACCTCTCAGACTCTGTTCTCTGGGTCACCGACCTCTGAAAATGAACCTTAACAAAAACATAGGTCTATAACTCACAGTCTCCTGTAGGTGTGGTATATTTTCTTCACTATATAAAAACACCCAGTGACCATTTTCATCAGTCAATAAGCCACCCTCACATGACAATTTTCATGATTATTTCTATGATTTGATTTCCAGTTCTAGAATTTCATATATATGGAAAGATATAGAATGTACTATTCTGCATTCAGCTTCTTTCACTCAACATGTATGTGAGATCCATCCATGCTGTTGATGGTGTCAGTTCCATATGTGTGCAGTTCTCACATGTAATGCTAAACCATCTTACATTGTATGAATATAACATATATATTTTTTAATTCTTTCACCTGTTAATAGACTTGTTTATTGCTTCCAGTTTGGGGATTTTATGAATACGCTGCTACAAAAATCCATGCAGAATTTATTTATATATGCTTTTATTTCTTTTGGTAAAAATGTAAAGTGAAGTTACTAAGCAAGTCCCAGGTCTTTTCCATATTCTACAAGAGATTGTGTGTCTTCCCTATATGACAGAATTCTTTGTTGACAGTATTGTTTTTTTGTTTGTGTGTGTGTGTGCACACGCGTGTGTGTTTTGTACTTTATAGAAATGTTGTCCCATTGGTTTTTTTCTTTTTTAAGGAAAACGATTTTCTTCTATATAATTGTTCTCTGGTATTTAATAACAATCTTTTATTTCTGATGGCTTTCAAAATTTTCAATGTCTTGATTTTTCAGCAATTTGAGTATAATTTATCTGGATGTGATTTCCTTTGTTTTACCTTGATTGAAGTTCACTGAACTTGGATCAGTAAGTGTGCAGTTCTCACATATTTGGAAAATTTGAAATCCTTAATCTTTTTTTTTTTTTTTAATGCCTCATTGTCTCTCATCTTTCCCTAAACTCCAGTTGTATACATGCGGACTATTTCAAATTGCACTACAAGAAACTGAGAGTCTATTTACTTTTTTTTCTTTCTCTATCTTTCCTGGTTTTAAAATTTCTAATGGTCTGTTTTGGGTTACAAGGTAACAAGACTGTTACATTGGATAATAGTCATGTTTTTGTGCAATCTACAATAGGATGTCAAGCCCATCCATTTTGATATTTTACCTCTCAGTTCTAGAATTTCCATTTCCTTCTTTTGCATTACATTCATTTCACAATTGTGATTTTCTCAAACATTTATTCAGAGTATTTTCCATTGAATTTTTCAGCCTCCTTAAAATAAGTGCTTCGAATTCTCTATTTGTAAATTCCAATTTCTCACTCATTTTTTTAATTCACTTATTTTTCTCATGAATATTGGTTACATTTTCCTGTTTCTTCACAAGTACAGCAAATTCTGATTTTATACTGGATGTTGTAGATGCTTGGTTGTTGAAACTCTGGATTTTGCTAAGTTCTTTCAGCTTTTTAGCTATTATTCTCTGGCACTGGGTTCTCTGAAATATCCCATGCTTCTGTATAAATCAGGATCATTTAAAGATGTGAAGGGAGTTTACACATAGATTTTGGAGACTTTCTCTGTAACTCTTTCTTCAGAGTGTTTATCCCCTCTATTCCACCTTGTGTTAACTTTGTCCTCCAACTCCTCAAGGTGGTACACTGCAGATTCCTATTAGACTTACAGACATCTTGCATGACTTCTCAGGGTGACCTTCAAAGACAAATCTGCATACATGATAAGTCCAACTATTACAACTCCACTCTTTAAGGATCATTTCTTTCCCAATTTAAACCTCAGAGTGCCTTCAGATATATAGATATACCTATATCTATATATAAAATATATTTTTTAAAAATTCAGATAGTATAACTGTTACCTGTAGGAAGATTAGTTAAATACTAGCTCAATAATCATTACCAGATACCGAAATGCTCCTTATTTATAATTAAAATATTTATAGACAAAAATAGTACTAAAGAACCTAGAAAATTAGGATTTTTAAATTAACATATAATGTATTACTAGTCCCAGGGGTACAAGTCTGTGAATTGTCAGGCTTACATACTTCACAGCACTCATCATAGCACATACCCTCCCCAGTGTCCATAACCCAACCACCCTCTCCCTATTCCCCTCCCTCCAGCAACCTTCAGTTTGTTTTGTGAGATTAAGAGTGTGTTATGGGATTTGTCTCCCTCTCAATCCCATCTTGTTTCATTTTTTCCTTCTCTACCCACCAAACCTCCCACATTGCCTCCCAAATTCCTCATATCAGGGAGATCATATGATAATTGTCTTTCTCAAGTTGACTTACTTCACTCAGCATAATACCCTCCAGTTCTATCCATGTCATCGCAAATGGCAAGGTTTCATTTCTTTTGACGGCTACATAGTATTCATATATATATATATATATATATATATATATATACACACACACACACACACACACCACATCTTCTTTATCCATTTATCTGTTGGTGGACATCTAGGTTCTTTCCATAGTTTGGCTATTGTGGATATTGCTGCTATAAACATTCGGGTGCACGTGCCCCTTCGGATCACTACATTCATATCTTTAGGGTAAATACCCAGTAGTGCAATTGCTGGGTCATAGGGTAGCTCTATTTTCAACTTTTTGAGGAATCTCCATGCTGTTTTCCAGAGTGGTTGCACCAGCTTGCATTCCCACCAATAGTGTAGGAGGGTTCCCCTTTCTCCACATCCTCGCCAGCATCTGTCATTTCCTGACTTGTTACTTTTAGCCATTCTGACTGGTGTGAGGTGGTATCTCATTCTGGTTTTGATTTGTATTTCCCTGATGCTGAGTGATGTGGAGCACTTTTTCATGTGTCTGTTGCCCATCTGGATGTCTTATTTGCAGAAATGTCTGTTCATCTCCTCTGCCCATTTCTTGAAAATTAGGATTTTATAGAAGAATTTAATGGAAAGACATGGGGAAAAAAGCATACCCTATAGGTGATGAAAGTTTCTCATATCCCCAACTTTTAATTTTTTGTCATTGTAACCAGTTGTTTATTTACTTATTAAGAAAAGACATCGATGGAGGAAGAGAAGGGAATGTTACAAAAAGATTTTTCAGGAATACCCCTATGTTATTTAGACACATTAGTCTATTTAATGATTTTTAATTGTGTCAGTTTCTGGAAATACAGGAAACAAGACACAATAACTGTCTATAGGAAAAGCACTGTCTCATAGAGGAAAAAGGAATAAAATATTATTAAGTGCTACACACATTAATATTGCCCATGTAACATACAGTGTGGAAAATTAATGTGAATGATTCAGTCTTGTAAAGATGAACGGTTATCACTAAGTCATCATAGATGAGTTGGTGCAGGATTTACATTACATAGTTTTATTACATATTTCCCTGAGAGAATGTGATGAGGAAATTATAGTTTGAAAAATAAGCATGCACAAAGCTTAGAAAGCCCTGAAAATATACATAATATTTAGCATACAGTAAGTAATTTCTCATTCTTGAAATATAGAGAAAGCTAGGTTGAGGAGAAGCTATGGTGATTTCTGGGGACCTGATCAGAGAGATGTCTTTATGCCAAGCTAAAATGTTTGAACTTTATCTATTAGGCAATAGTGGTCTATTGTAAAATTTCAAACAAGTAAATATTATGATCATATCTTTCCTTTAGAATGATCCATTTGGCATCATTTAGAGGATGAACTGAAAGGTTGTGAAGTTAGAGACAGAAAAGTCAGTAAGTTTGCATTTCTAACAAGCCCAAAAAGAGACGGTGATGGCTTGAATGCAGGCAATGTCAATGTGAGTGTGAAGAAGAAAGTTATTCCTGGAGTTAAGGAGACAGTAAAGAGAAGTAAAAATATAGAATTGTGACATTAGCAATTAGATGGCCCAGGCAAGATAAAAGGGAAAATCAAAGCTAATGCCCATGCAGTAGTGATTGAACAGAACATCAAAAATCCAGATATTTCTTCTCTTTCCCTTTCTCCTTCTCTTTCTCTCTCTCTCTCCTTTAAGCTACCTGAGAGAGATCTGCTAATCAATTCCAGTTCTGAAGATTTCTTTTATATGATGTCTTATCTTTTAGATATCTTAAAATTCAAAATATCTTTAGAAGTTTTCTAAACTTGAGTAGAAAAAAACCCAAAATCATATTTTCATGTAACAGTACATAAATAGTTTATAATGCCAAAAGTAAGGAGATTACAAATACAATATTCCCCCTCATGAACTTATTATTTAAATTTATCCATATGTCCCTCTAAATATTTCAGAAAAGAATATTTATTTTATTTCAAAAATGAAAAAGTTCAATGGGTAAGAATCTATTTTTTAAAGTCTTTATTTAAAAGTAATTGATATAAAAAGCACTTAGGACCACCTCTGGTACATCAGATGCACCAAATAGGCATTTGATAAATGATTGTTGTAATTAATGAAAATAGCTATATTTTGAAAGCGTAGGTTTTCAAAGATGTAGCAAATACTCAGTAAAATACAAAATGAAAACAGTGTTTTTCCATTCAGTTTTACCATTTTGAAAAAAATCCTTAATAAAAATCTTTTTCAGCAAATGTGTATTTATCAAATTCAAAGCTGTATTCTTTTGGATTATCTGATTTTTTTCAATATTTAAAAGAAGTTTTAAAAATGCCAAAAATTGGCATAATTTGGCAATAAAAATCAAATATATGTATATATCAGTATTTTTATAATGTACCCTAAATAGTTTTCTCTCAAATCTAGTAGTAATATTCAATAATTGATTCAACGCTTACATTTTATAGATGATTTTTCTTCTTGGGCTTCCATAGAGATACTGACACTGAAAACAGCAATTATTTCAGAAAAGAGTTTATATTTATTCAGTATTCATAGATATAGATTGATTTGTTCAGCTATTTGAACATCTCCATTCTGAAAAATAAATATAATTCGCTAAGACCCTTGATTAACTAATAAGGTTCAAGATTACATACTGCTAGCTCCCTGGAGCTCCTGAGTAGAGAGTGGTGACATTGGCAGGCAGGTGCATATTCCATCCACTACTCTAGAGCAGCCTAGGATAGTGATGCATGTAACATTGGTGTCAATATATTTCATTTGGACTAAGACAGCCTCTTTGCAAACTTTGATTCTTAGCCTCACCTGAATAAAATGAAGCTCCCTATGCTTAGTGTATTAATAATGTTAATTTAATTGAAATTTTTAAAAATGTATCTTTATCAAATCATGGCTCAAACGGGAGTATTCTTAAGCTGATAATATTAGCAATTTCTAAAATTCAGCAAATGTTTTAGAAATTACAATAATATTTTGACCAGTGATCCATCCTACAGCTTGGATTATTTGCTAAGATATTTTATCATATATAAGATAAAAATAATATAATATTACTGTGGATTTTATTAATAAATTCTTAATATATTCATTTATATTTTTATACTAGTTGGCAAATGTTTTAATTATAACTTTTAATGCACAAAAATTGATGATAAATCTGCCCTTTAAAATTATATATTGTTGATAACTTACTGTGATATATTTTCAAAAAAACATTTTTCCCTACTTGCTAATCTAACCTCATAATTTGTCACAATTCACAATTTAAGAAACGACAGATATTTTCCTTGCTATCACACATAGCTCAGGCTCTGCTGCCTTCATTTCACAGCAAAAAAGAATTTCTCTCAGTATAGGTACAAACAATTTATACTATTACACTATTAGGAAAGATATACTAAGATATAGTATAGATATATACTATTAGGAAAGGGCAGAGATAAATATTGTTAGGAAGAATTCAAAATAATGTTAGATATACTACAGGTCTGATAATTTATGGAAATTCACCTTAAAAATTACTTCATTATTTTCAATATTCCATACAGTATTTCTCACAGTATCATAGGTAGGCAGAATCAGTCATTTATTCATCATACAATTGCAGAAGAGTTTCTGTATTCCAAAAAGTAAATACTACGGCAAAGGAAAATATAGAATAAGATCAAAGCCCATTTTCAGGAAGTTAATAGGTCCACAAATGAGAAACAAAATGTATATCAATAATACTGAAAAGTATCATAACAATGGCAGGAGAAGTAAACAGAGATTATGGTGCAATATCAAAGGAAATAGCAAATAATTTTCCCATAGCGATTCAGAAAAGATGTTAAATAGAGGTTTATACCTAAAATGAGTCTTGAAAATTGATTATGTGCTTGCATGGTAGGAAATAAGTGAAGGGCCTTCCAGGCTGATGAACAGCATGAGGAAATGAGAGGTGTGCAGTGGTATAGCATGATTTTCTCAACATGACATTGGTAGAGCCCAAGGGTAGTTATGTGATTATCATATGAATTATGATTTAATAAGCAAACCAGTGATTATCTTGGTATCCTTACAAATTAATACATCAGAAAATCATTTGTAATACTTTATAATCATTTTATACCCATTGGAAAATGTCAAAACTCATAGAATTTCATGAATTGCATTATTTATTATATAAATAATTCTTAGTGTAATTAAGTAAACATTTTAGGTACTTTCTTAGTAAAAGTCTCTCAAATTCAATTGAATATTCATTCTTTTTAAAGATAGTATTTACCAAGTCATCCTTTGAATTTAGAAACATTATTCCTGGAAGAGAATAGAATAATCTATTAGAAGGGACAAGATACTTGATAATTGTATAAACTATTGAGCTTAAGGAAAAAACAAGAATTCACCAGCAAAGAAACCATCAAAATTGTTAAAGTTTTCATTCATTCAAGATTGGACAATCAAACCCTATATTCCCTAGTGATAAGATATGGTTCAGCGTTCAAAAACAGACACAAAAGAATGTGAGGTATCTTTCTGTAATGAGTTTATCTACACTTACATTTTTATTACTTATTCCCTTCAATACATAGAATGGCCTCATGGGTTAACTATGCCTTTATCTTATACAAGAGGGGATTGATTATCAAAAGGATTGAGTGTATAATTGAAGGTTACCTATGAGGGATGCTTTGAATCCATTAGCTCTAAATTCAAGCTCAATAATATTTGTTTGTTTTAATATATACAACATTGTTTTCTCAGTGTCCCAGGAGATTTGCTCAGCTTGACAATGCTCCACAGGATCCACCATCCTCCACTATCACTCCACAGGATGGTGTCTAACCTAGATTTGCCCTTCAATTAATAATAAATTCATAGGCTCTATCTTATTCTACTTTCTGAAATTCAGAGCCTGTTCATATCATGTCTTATTCACATGTATTCTCACTTCTTTTTATTTTTTTTAAAGATCTATTTATTTATTTGTGAAAGAGAGAGAACGTGCATGTGCAGAGGAGGGGCAAAGGGTAAGGGAGAGAGAGAGAACTTTCGGCAGATTCCCCACTGAGCGCAGAGCTCATTGCAAGGCTCCATCTCATGACCCTAAGGTCATAACCTGAGCTGAAATCAAGAGTTAGACACTTAACCGACTGAGCCATCCAGGCACTCTTGCAATCTCATTTCTTTGTATTGTAAAGAGATTTAATAGACTAACTTATTGCAAGATACTAAAGAGTAATAACTAAATATCACAAGTAAATACACATTTCCAGCCATACTTGTATGTCAGAGTGATTGAAATGGACGTCTACATAATTCTAACATAATAAGCATCTTACTTCCAAATTGAGTTTTTATTTCCTTTAATTAATATAAGAGTCTCTAGGTCTTATTGTGGTTTCTTTGACATTTCCTACTTCTCTGAAACTGTAACCATCACCATAAGCAGAAAATTACTCACAAATATTGGGAATGCATAAATCCAATACTTTGCCTATATTCCAGTGGTTTATATATTGCCTATAAGACTTTAAGACCAGTTCCTAATGTCTATAGTTTTTAGAACTGTATAAGCTAATTTACACAACTTCTGCTACACGACCTCTTCTCTGTGGCCTGCCAACCAAAAAGTACCCATCTGCCACCCAAAATTCTGGATCTGAGGACCAGAAGTATAAAATAAGTAACAAACATTAAAGTTCATCCCACACATTCCACTGTCCTGGTATTTACTAATGGAGAATATAAAGTTTATGGAATAAAAATGTTATAGCAACTTGGATACTTCCAAAATATTAAGTAGACTCTTTTCTTTCAAATAATAATATACACATTTCTTTTTAAATACTGCATGTCAACTTAAGTGACAGAAACTGTGATAAGTAATTTACATATTCAAAGATCCCTTTGTGAGTCTGATCTATATAGATAAAGAAATAATAGCTTCTCCAGGTTTGACGATGGGTCCAAGGTCACACATCTTATGAGTAGCAAAAATCTGAGCCAGTCTATTTTCAAAGCCAAGAGTTTAATCACTATATATGCTGCCTCAAGGACAGTTCTGTTGTCCTGTTGAGATTCAGTCAAAACATATCTCAAGGCCTATTTTGTGGCAAGCAGCCCTTTCTAATTTTCCTCAAGCAATACCACTTTGTTTACAATCTTAATTGTTTTGTGGTGGGGTTTGCAGAGCATCAGAGAGAGTACTCATCTGAAAACATGTTCAAAGTTCTCTAAATAAAAGACTCTCATTTTAGTGTAATTGCATGTTATACATAAAAACAATAGCTTTATAATAATTATCCCCAAACAACAATCACAGTAATAATATTGCTACTAATATGTAACTTACACTATTCCATAGGTAATTTTACATGCAACACCTTGTTTAAATTATACAATTATTCCATGAGGCAAATATTGTTATTATCTCTCTAGTATAGATAAAAGATATTTTCAAAAGTTTCTATTTCAGTCAAGGAAGTTCAATGGCAAAAATTCATAGTGCTTTCTGCCAAGGCAGAGAAAACTTTCCTCTTCTACAGCAACTAAGTGAACTGAGATTTCCTTAATATTCTTCATTCCCTAATCTGCATTTATCTATATTGTCAGCTGAAATATTAAAATTTAATAATCTCAGAAATATTTTTTAAATTTTTGTTTTCAATGAATGAAATTCTTCAGTCTTCATAAATTGATTTTCTTCTTCATTTTGTTCCTTATAATCATTGTGCCATGTAAACCATTCATTATTTGTCCAGAAGACACTTTCCCTTTTTTATTATGTTTTCCTTCTGCTCAGCAAAACATTAACTTAAGGCATTTGTGTTTAGGTATATGTGTTTGTGTTTTTGTGTTTTATAATAAGCCCTAAGGATTTTTAAACACTGGTGCATAAAACAATAACATACATTTTTATTTTAAATGACTTCTATCAGAAATAATCAAGCATAAAGCCAAAGTGAATGATAACATCAAAAACATAATTGGTAATTTCCTGAAGCTCTATGGGGGAAACATTTTGATAAAACTGTGAGAAAATGCTCACCTTGGTTATTTGTGAATTCACTTTGAAAAATCTTGAAATACACAAATATATAGAGCTTTTGTTTTATAGGAAAGATGAAAGTCAATATTCTCCTAATAATCAGGAAAAATATATCTTCATCCAAATCTGTGTACTATATCCCTTTACAAATAACATGATGAAGTATTTCCAGGATATCAATATATGTGTTTTACACAATCACATATACTGGGTTCTATACTATAGAATCTTCTTAAGAATACAATAAATTATAGAATAATCAGTCAGTTAAGGATCCTACTCTTGATTTTAGCTCAGGTCATGATCTCAGGGTCAGGGCATTGGAGCTCCCTGTTGGGCTTTGCACTCAGCAGGTACTCTGCTTGAGATTGTCTCCCTCTCCCTCTGCCTTTTCCTCCAATCATGCTCTCTCTTTCTCTCTCTAAAATGAATAAATATTTTTTTAAAAGAATATAACAAATTATGTAATAAAATTAACCATTTTTCAGTTGTTGGTTACCTCAATAATTAATTGTCTATTACAAACCCACTTGAAGAAAATTGCACACATTGTTGGAAGTTTAATGATTATAAGATATCAGCTTATTGGGAATATGAGATACAGGAAATAACAATTATTTTATTCTAAATTGCTTTAACAATGAAAGAGGAGCAAAATCTCACAAATTTTGATAATCAATTAATTGTCATGTCATAACAGAATAAAATAATGAATTGTCAAGGAAATCCAACTAAATATATGATGATGTTGGATGACAAAGACTCACTAAACCTGGAAATTTTGTTCTCATAAAGAAATTATCTGGGAAGTTAATCCAATAAACTCATCCTTGAAGACAGAGTGTCACTAATCTTTATTGTATATCACTCAGGAGTCACTTAATTTGGTAAATTTATTCTAAAAATAACATTTATGCAGCTGGCTTAAAAATTGTGTATTTTACCAGATGTAATAGAGTTCCATAAAATAACGGTTCCATAATTAAATTATGAAAATCATAAGTATTAAAATAGCTCAATTTGTGGGAGAAAGAGGTTAGCATTTCTCAATTCTTTTTCTCTTTCTTTTTTAAAAGATTTTATTTTTTTTTTTTTATTTATTTGAGAGAGAGGGGGAGTGTGCATGAGAATGGAGAAGTCAGAGGGAGACCAGGCTCCCTACTGAGCAGGGAGCTAGATTCAGGACTCAAATCCAGGACTACAGGATCATGACCTGAGCCGAAGGAAGTTGTAACCAACTGAGCCACCTAGGCACCCCTTATTTTTCTTATACCACAAAAAAATATTTAAAATATTTTTGGTACAGTATTTTTTATTGAACTCTTATAGTTTATCTTATACTTAAATAACTATTTGTCAAAATTTTGGAGCTATAGAATTAGCTTCTTCAATTTGTAGATAATAGTCTAGAACAAAACTAATTAGCAAACCTGGTTGTCTGTTACCAACAATAGTCCAATCCAACTTTTAGAAAGAGTCTGAGTTCATTTTTCAATTCGAGTGTCTTAATATTCATAACAGGAGTAAGAAAAAAGGTAATAAAAATTAAAATTCTATGATATAATTTGCTTATCTGTACCATACTGATTTATAAAAACAAGAAAATTTATTTCTCATTGCTTAGCCTGAAATAATCCAACATACTGTCTAGTTAAGATTTATTTATGAAGTAACAAATGGTATGCCTTCAGTAGATTTTTCTTAGCATGTGAGAATAATTAACTAAAAATCACATTTTAAAGCTCTGAGCTAACAATATCAATATACAAAACATCATAATTATACTTTTACTATGTATTAAATGAAAGAAACTTACTAAAAATAATTAGTTGAGCAATTAGAATATAATTGTACTTTTGTAATGAAGTGGATAATACTATACAGTTTATAAAATGAAATAAGTTGGTGATAAAATGCTCTTGAATAATTGTTCTACAGGGGGGCCTTAGTGGCACAACTGGTTAAGCGTCTGACTTTTAGTTTTAGTTCGCATCATGACCTCAGGGTTGTGAACTCAGGGTTGTGATCTCAAGGTCATAAGATTGAGCCCCATGTCAGCTTGGAGTCTGCTAGGGACTTTCCCTCCTTCTCACTGCCCCTCTCACACGTGCTCTCTCTCTCTCTTTCTAAAATAAATAAATAAATCTTTTTAAAGAAAGGATAATTGTTCCACAGTGCAATTTTTATATACTACAAATATTTTTGTAGTTTTTTGGCGCTGTAATACCTTCTTTTATTGAAGTATAATTAACATGGGTTTCAGGCGTACATCATAATGATTTGATATTTATATGTTTACTATGAAATGATCATGATCCCTATAGTAAGTCTAGTTAGTGTTTGTCACGATACAAAATTATCACAATATTATTGACTATATTCCCTATGCTGTATATCAAAATAGTCTTACTCCATTTTTAAATGACTTTGCATTTTATTTTACTCTGGCATTATAACAACTGAAGAAGTAAAATTTAATATCTTATTTAAAATATATCACTGAGGGTTTATATATGACACATTTGCATTATAATTATAAAATATTACATTATACTATAATTTTTAATGATTCTTACAAATATATTTAGTGTGGAATCTATGACTCAATAAATTACCGCTGAAGTTATAAAGGAATGAGAGAAAAATCTATCAGCAAAATTAACAATTTCTAGTCTGGAGAGGGAAAGTGGGAGGGAGGGGGTGACTGTTCCCCAATTTAGCAGTTCCAGCCAGAAATAACTTCTATGATCACTTAAGATTAATACACAGAATCTTATCTATTTTATTAATGATCTAGAATAGATATGTCCAATATATTTTTATGATAGCAGATATTTCATACTTTAACCACTGTCTACTTATAGCTACTGAGACTTGAAATGGGTCTAATGGGACAAACCGGTCTTTTGGCCCTATGTTATATCTTAACTTACAGAGTTTTTTCTTTCTTATACTCTTTAGCTCTGCACAGACCTCTCCATCAAAATAACTAAATTAGTCTTGCAGAACACATAAAGTACATTAGGAAGTTCAATTTTATACCTTGAATAGGATTGTATTATAACTGCTTGGAAGCACAAGCACATATTCAACATACAAAATTAGCCTTTCACTTGTATCATTGGTGACTTTCTTCTTATGGATCATGTTATCCACCTACAAAATTGGAATTCTGTTTTTCTTTTCTTGTCTAGGACTCTATTTTCTTTTTGAGTTATAAGATAGGCTTGAACCTCATTTGACTACACACCTAACTTCTGGTGACTAGATTCTTCTTGCATTACATAGCCCTGACTGTGCCTCCGTATTGAATAAGGACTCTTCTAGAAAACACAATCCTACCTATAAGAAATGTTTCCAGAAATCTATTACCTAGACTATTTTTTTTCACTTATTGCTATATTATATCCTTCATTTCTATTGAAATGTTAGATAATATATATCATAATGTTCACATTTCATCAGAAGATCCCCACCTTTAATTTTCTTAATTATTGTTTACTTTTTTTTAGCCAATGTAATTTCCTTTCCTAGCTTCCTTTTTCTTTTCACTGGTCCATGTGACAAAATTTTAGCATGCCTGTAAGAGTCAAAGCATCACACCACTTCCATAATATTTAATAGCATGCCTGTAAGAGTCAAAGCATCAAACCACTTCCATAATATTTAATAGCTTAAGAAACTAGTTGAAATGGAGGTGGCATATTCATGTTTCCATAAAAAAATTCAAATTTATGGGAAATAATTCAATAAAGATGTTATTAATTAAAATAAAATTAATATGACCCTGCTACAAGAAAATTAAACCTTTTATCAAAACACTCTAGGGTAAAAGGTGAAATAAAAATTAAAGTAACAGAATTCATAAAAAGCAATGAAAGGAAAAACACTATGTATTGAAATCTATGGAATAAATTTAGAGCAATGGCCAGAAAAAATACATAGTTCTAAATAATTTTATTACTAAAAAAAAGAATTAATGTAAATTAAATAAATATACAGTGCAAAAAGAGTAGAAGAATAACAAAGTAAGCCATAAAGAATACAAAGGAAGACAATAATAAAGGTAAAAGTAGAAAATAGTGAGAGAATAGAGGAAAAGTAGTCACAATTAAGACAAAATTCTGGGTTTTTTTTTTTTTTTGGTAGGCCACTGAGTAACAATTTTGTAAAAAATAGAATCACAAATGTACAAAGAAAAAGAATTATGAGTGGGAAATCACCATTGAAAGAGTAAATAAATAAATACATTACTTATTTGCAGACACCTATACAAATATGTGTTGAAAATCTTGAAGAAATAGATCTTTCCTTAACAACAAAAACAGAAATGAAAACAAAAACCAACAAATGTCATTCACAATAAGAAATTTAAATAGTGTAGTTTCTACAGTTTAAATAATGAACTCACATACAAATATCACCAGGCCTAGCTTGTTCATAGAAGACTAGACATCCTTCAAAAATAGGTGGTTCCAAAACTCCACAAATCTTTTCAGAGATTGAAAATGAAAGAAAATGTTTAAATCTTCTCATAAAGCCTGTATAATGTCCTATTCCAAAGATGATATAGTGCAAAAATAGTACAAAAAGATGAATATTAATGCAAAACATTAAATAAAATATTAGTAAACAGAATCTCATGCCAAATTCGAACAGTGATGTTTGAGTTAACAAATTCCCCTGATAGTGTGGTTAAGAAATTTGAAACTATGTTATGTGTATTCTAGTTTTAACAGATCAGTATAGTGTTAAGAATGAATGCCAGGTTTCTCACTCATGAAGAAAGAATTTAAGATAAGGAAAGGATGACAGCCACAGTAGACCTCATGGTGCTGAATTCAAATTAGAAATATTAGAACGAATACATGGTTTCAAGTAAATATACAGATAAGTATGGCAATATGCATAGATAGATGTGTGTGTGTGTGTGTATATATATATATATATATATATATATATATATATATATTTCCTATTCTTTTCACCATAGGGGCATAGAAGTCATTACACTCCAGAAGTAATAAGCATATCTAATGCCTACATTTAAATTTCTTTCTTTTCTTTTGTTTGTCTGTTTTTTCTGTTTTTTGTTTGTTTGGTTTGTTTTGTACTTTGAGAGAGAGCCAAATAGCAGGGGGAGGGATAGAGAGATAGGGAGAGAAAGAATCCCAAGAAGCCCAGTGTGGACTCAGGACCCCCCAGATCATGACCTGAGCTAAAATCAAGAGTTGGGTGCTAAACCAACTGAACCACTCAGATGCCTCCAGGTTTTAATATTCTAAATAATATTTTTAAAATAAACCCTTGAAAAAATTACCAACATGCTGGAGTAAGAAAAGTGCAGGGTCAGAGCATACACTGTAAGGGAAAAAAAAAAAAAAAAAACTGTTCAAAAATGTTGAAAGGACAAAAGAGCCAACTTGAATTAATTTCCAGTAGCTAAACTTATGACCAATTCAGCAACAAAATAAATAAGGATATTAATGAATTACAACCTATAGAATAAATAAATATTCCCAAATTTATATAAATATAATTAAATAATTAAGGGAAAATAAATAGCTCTTCTTAACAGCGGAATCCTTATTTAAAAACACAGAAGGAAAGATATAAATAAAAGACATAAAATACGCACACCGCAGTAAGAATTGTTAAAGCAATACTTATTCATGCATGCTACTGATACTGGATGAAACGGAGATGACAAATAAGGTATATAGCCTCAAATTATCCTCCCACAAGATAATTATTAATTACAAAAAAAGTAGGTTATGGTTATGTTACAGACAGCATCTTAACCAAGAGATCAATATCACCATCACCACTGACGAATCATGTAATCTTTCATATAATGCATTGAGTAGGTCATAACATCATTTCTCTGGTATTCTTGCCCCAAATTTAATAGCTTTAATCTTATCATTAAACATATCAGACAAACCCAAATTGAAGGATGTTCTACAGAATAATGGGCTAGTATGTTTTAAGAATAACAAGATCCCAAACGACTGCAGAACTCTCTCAGATGGGAAGGTATTAAGGAAACTTGAAAATTAAAGTAGTGTGGGAATCTGTATTGGGTTCTGAACAAGGAAAAGGACATCAGACTGCTGGAATTTGAGCAAAATCTTTAGAAAATTTAATAGTATTCTATTAGTGTTAATTTCCTCATTTTGGTAATGTTAAATTGGTTATAAAACATGTTAACTTTAGGGACATTGGGTGAAGCATACAGAGGAATTCTGTGTATAATTTTCCTTTTTAAAAATATTTTATTTATTTATTGGACAGAGAGAGAGGTCACAAGTAGGCAGAGAGGCAGGCAGACAGAGAGGGAGAAGCAGGCTCCCTGCTGAGCAGAGAGCCCAATTGGGGGCTCGATCTCAGGACACTGAGATCACGACCTGAGCCGAAGGCAGAAGCTTAACCCACTGAGCCACCCGGGCGCCCCAATTTTCCTTTTTTTTACAGCCAAAAATTATCTCAAAAATAAGAGTTAAAGCAATAAAAAATATAGTTAATTCCTTTATGCTGCTCTCTCTTTTTATACTTCATCGCTTCTTTTATTATTTAACTAAAATGATTTTTTCTTTTTTAACTAAGTTTTAAAATTTTGATTCTAGAAGAGTTAATACACAGCGTTATATTAGTTTCAGGTGTACAATATAGTGTTTCAACAATTCTATACATTCCTCAGTGCTCATCATGATAAGTATACTCTTTGGAAAGATATTTTTGATGGAAGCTAAATTAGATCTTCCAACTCATTTGAAGCAAAATTATATAAATTTGATTTATTGTTGGTACATGAGAATGTTCTTTGAAAATATATGAATTTGAGTTTATTTAAAATGTCAAATGTACTAAATAGATATAACCAAATAATTCTACCAATGAATAGTCAGTCTGTATACCATATTAAATTATATAAAAATAACTCTCTCTAAATTAAAGATAATGCAAAAATGTGATTTCTACTTTTATACACTCATTTTGTAATCAAATGTAGTGGAGTGAGAAGCTCTCATTTCACCATCTACCTATTCTCTGCCTCATTTTCTCTCTAGGTAAAACTCAGAAGTATTAATTTCTCCTAATGTTCCTTAATTTTCAACTATAATGTTGTGTATTTTAGAGAGAAAGACAAGCCTAGGACCAGTTTAAAATCCCTAAAATATTTTTCTGTATATTTGATTTCAAGTGGGCTTTCAGTTCTCCTTGTTTTTCCCTTTCATAAGTATAACCATTATTCTCATAACACAGCATAGAAAACTTACAAAAATTGCTTAGTTTTCCTCAATATAGTAGTGACATTTACAGCTTGTGTTTACTTTCAACAATAGTAAAAATAACTAAAAATTAAGTATTTACAGATGGGTTGCTGTGTGTCAGACCATGTGATAAATACATTGTATATAGTATCTCCTTACTCCTATATAAAGCCATATGATGAATTATTGCATAATTTGTTTAGCAAATTTGGCTTGCAAAAGAATAAAACATTCACATATACATGCACGCACACATGCACATATATGTTTTAATATACATAAATACATATAAATGTAATCATTTTTGGCTTTCAAAATATAAAATATATATTTAATATATATTAATATATACATTTTTTTTAAATTTCAAAGCTCATTAAGAAAATATATTGGATTATATAATCCAATAAAAACAGGCAACATATTTTAACAAGTGCTTTACTCTACAAATATTTAGGTGGCAAATAAGCACTTGAAAGTGTTTTAACATCATTAATTATGAGGAAAATGCAAATTAAAACCCCAGAGAGATACCATTACACACCTATTATAATGTCCAAATTAAAAAGACTGACCATTGATTAGGGTGTTGGAAAACTAGAACTCTCATACACTGTTGGTAGAATGTAAAATGTTAGTTTGTTAAATGTAATATGTTAGTTTGTTAAAAATTTAAGATATACCTACCATATGATCTAGCCATTCTACTCCGAAGTATGTACTATATGTCCACACAAAGATTTATATATGAATGTGCACAGTAACTTTATAAAAGCCAAAACTGAAAATAATTTTTAAAATCCAATAGAGATGAATAGATAAACCAATTGTGAATTGGGACATATACATATAGTGGAACTTGGTGTATTAGGAAAAATGAACACATTATTGATACATAAAATGACCTAGATGGGGGCGCCTGGGTGGCTCAGTGGGTTAAGCCTCTGCCTTCGGCTCAGGTCATGATCTCAGGGTCCTGGGATCCAGCCCTGTATCAGGCTCTCTGCTCAGCAGGGAGCCTACTTCCCCCCTCTCTCTGCCTGCCTCTCTGATTAATTCTGATCTCTGTCTGTCAAATAAATAAATAACGTGTTTTAAAAAAATGTAGCAAATTATGAACTCTAAAACTTCAGTTTATTATATGCAATCCTAATAAAGTTGTTTTAAAAATGAATTATTGCTTAAAATTTCCAACACATAATTATTATCTGCATATAATCATTTATCAATGATGTATAGAGATAAAATCATGTTTTTAAAGAAGGTGGAAGTGTGATAGAATTAATAATTTAAAATGTACATAATACCTCCTATTTTTATGGTAAAAATGGAAGTCTGTTCTTTGGCTTGTTTTTGATTTTTTGTTTGCCTAGTTTTAGATTGTTGTTTTTTATTTTTTTAGTTTCAAGTTAATAACTATTTGAAGAAAAAAGTTAATTTCTTCCATTTATCCCCTCCAAAATCATATATCTTTATGTTAAGTATTTGTTTATCTTTACACTCAGTAGTCAATGATAAGTTTAGATTCTCTTCTGAGAATGCATTAAATTATTTGAATTATTTCATCCATCACTGAATTTTTTAAGGCATTTTTTATTATCCTCATTCATTCTTCATGTACACCAGAATATATCTTAAGGATGCGTTTGTAGAAGTTTTCAGTTTTATTGTTCTTTTTTAAAAAAAAAAAGAAAATATGAAATGATTTCTATTGAGGATGATTTATCCCCTGGGAGATACTTAGTGACAGTGACCACTCTGTACATTACCTTTAAACCCAATATTATATATGGCATACAGACTAGATCAGACAAAGTATGACACTTGGAGCTAAGACAAGGATGAAAATGAAGGTTAAGGGTTACAAGAGAAATGTGCCCAGAAGACAGTGATCAAAGAGGAAACTGGGATTAGAAGCTAGAACATATTGTGGTTTGATAAAAGAAGGTTCAAACTCAAGACTGTGAGGAGGTCAGGAATCAAATAAATTAGGAGAGAGGGTGAGAGAGAGACAAAGAGACAGAGAAGCAGAGAAAATGGGGATACTGGATCAAAAGAAACACTGTAAGGTGTCATCAGGAGATAAGATCATGGAAGCTTAGCAGCAAAGAAAACGTGGGCAGCTCAGGAAGTAAACAAAAGTAAAATGTAAAATAAAACTCATCCTTCTGTCAGGAGACATTTACTTGAAAGGGAAATTCCACATTCCTTTGTGATCTAGCAAGAGCAAAGCCAGGAGCCATGATAAAGAAGTAACAAATGGATGAACTTTGTTGTTTGTATCATAGAAGTGAAGTTTTCCGGCAGGTGGCCAATATAGAGAGGCTGTAGGTCCACAATCGACTTTGAACCATGCACAGTGAATACAGTTATTTCATTCACCCTTGGTCTAATATTTTTGTAAAGTTGAAATTATTCATACAGTTCTTTCTTTCATCATTAGTAGACAAGTGTTGCAGTGTTTCTGGGGTTCAATGGGTAACATCCATTTTTCTTATGAGTCTTGAAATTTCATGCAAACAAAAGAAAATAGGCAGAGAGAAAATGCACTAGGCTGACTTGAGAACTTTTCACCAGAGGGAAACTCATGAGACAGATATAGGGTGGGTAGCCGAATGACTCATTAGCCATTGCATTAGAGTGTATACAGAGACTTAGATTCAGATATAAGCTTCTAGGAGAGAGAACCTGATCCATGAGTTTTCTGTCTTCTAAGCCTCATGCGTAAGTAGGCAAAATCCATTGCTCTTGCATAATCAGAAGCCAGAACAAAATTTGCAGTGTGACGCAGCAAAACTTAGCATGTTTCCCTATACAACCTACAACCAGCTTGGCACTACTGGTTAGAGAAGCGCTAATCTTTTTCTTAAATTCATTCTTGCCATGTAAATAAAACCTCATCACAGAAGTAAAATCTATCATATCACAGTCCAGGGAATTATATGGGCAGGCACACATAGGTGTGTGAAATCTGTGGGGGCATCCTTGAATTCAGCTTACTAGTACTACTACTACATTATATAATCCACACTTGAGGATTTGTACTATTTTTGTTTTCTCTATCTTTGTATGCAACCATAAGACTTTATTCATGTTTGTACAAAAAAAGCTGAACACATTGCATGGCACAAAATAGTAGCTTAGTAAAGGTGAACTTTAAAATTAATTAGCATATGCATCTACTAACAATTTGAGCCCATAGAAATAGATTTATATTACCATTTTATTGATATTTCTCAAATATTTTAAGATAAAAGAGAAATATAAATAATTTTAAAATGTGTCTATCAAATATTATAAGGCTAAAAATTAATTGCCTTTCTCTAAATAGAATGATTTTCATAGTTTCTTAAAATGAGGTTTTTCTGTTCTTTAGAAGGGATTTAATTATACCTTTCATGGCAATCACATGATAGCAAACCTGACTAGGTAATGCATCAATGATTCAGTAAAACTGAAAAACTTTTTAAGTAACTGGAACACTCTTTTTATGAAAATAAGTAATTTTTATGAGTATCTGACTAAAATGGGTATAATTTTACTTCCACTTAAATGTAAATTGGAAATATACCATACCATTTTTTAGTAGGCATTATAACTCTATAAAATGATCCACATTAGGATGAAAAAAATTGCAAGGCTTAGCTATGAGAGAACTTATTAAATATCATATTATTATCAACATCATTTTGATGACTGCCTACAATAAAATGTACCTGAGATGCAGAATAATCGCCTTGACATCATCAACAGATACAATTTGCAAATTGCAGAAGAACAAAATATAGTAATAGCTAATTTTGAAACAGACCTCAATATGTTTAATAATAACACATTTATGGCTTTTAATTTTAACTTCCAAAGATTTCAGTAGTAAGAAATGAAACTAGGGAACTGAGGCAGCTGTTGGATCAAAAAATGGCTTATGTGGTTAGGTTATTGTTATTATATATGTTTTGAGATTCTAACTTCTTATATTTGGTAGCTTAAAATCTCCATAATCATCTTAATAGGTAGGAAATCACAGGACCATTAGTATCAAGGTATTCTTAATATAAGCTAACGATATGACTTGCTAATGATATGACTATTTTGGTATATTGATTATTTATTAGTATCTATAATAAAGCAACATAAAATTTGACAAGAAATTATTATTAGATATTTTTCTCTACCAGGTAAATAATTAAATGGAAATGTAAGTCTGAAATCTTAGGAAGTTCTTCAAAGCAAAAACTCACAAAAAAAGAAAAAAATTATTTCCATATATCTTGTAGAAATTGACAAACCAATTTTAAGATTTATATAGCAATAGTAAAGAATTAGAATAGCAAGGCAATCTTGGAAAGGTAGAACAAAAATAGAGAACATATCATTGTCTGACTTCAAACTAAAAGCACAAGTTAGAAGCTAAAAAGAAGCCAGAGAAATCAAGGTGAGATTTTGACATAAAATTTAACAAAGAGGTAGGTAGAATATATTATACTTCCCATAAATCAACAACACCTGTATCATTACCTTTTTTTTTAACAGCTGGCAAATCAATTCAATGGGAATAAGAAAGTCTTTTCAAGAAATGGTACTATGTAAATGGATATCCATATTTTTTTAAAAAAGGAGCTTTGACTGCTACCTCATATTATAAACAGAAATCAACTTATGATTAATCATAGGAATAAACGTAAAAACTAAAGGCATAAAGAAAATATGGTGCAGCGCCTGGGTGGCTCAGTCATTAAGCATCTGCCTTTGGCTCAGATCATGATCCCAGGGTCCTGGGATCAAGCCCCACATTGGGCTCCCTGCTCGGCGGGGAGCCTGATTCTCCTTCTCCCTTTCCTACTGCTTGTGTTCCCTCTTTCAGTGTCTCTCTGTGTCAGATAAATAAAATCTAAAAAAAAAAAAAGGGGGGGGGAAATAATTTTATGACTTGTAGGTAAGCAAAGATTCTTAGGACATAAAATGCAATAAAAATGACAGGAAATAATGATAATGATACTTTATCAATTTGAAAACTTCTGTTCATTAAAATTAATTGCAAGAAAATGAACAGAAAACCCACAGATTGGGACGCCTGGGTGGCTCAGTTGGTTAAGCAGCTGCCTTCGGCTCAGGTCATGATCCCAGCGTCCTGGGATCGAGTCCCACATCGGGCTCCTTGCTCGGCAGGGAGCCTGCTTCTCCCTCTGCCTCTGCCTGCCACTCTGTCTGCCTGTGCTCGCTCTCTCTCTCTCCCTCTCTCTCTGACAAATAAATAAATTAAA
>PISX010004715.1:0-89660 GCA_004024625.1 Mellivora capensis | reverse complement strand
CCCACAGATTAAGAGAGAATACTTATTCAACATTCATTCAGAACATAGAAAGAACTTAATAACTCAATAGTAAAGGGGTCAAATAACTTGAAGAGCTATTTCTCAACAGAAGATATATGAGTAATAAACACATATAAAAGATTTTCAACATCATTAGACATTGGAAAAATACAAATAATATCATAAAAAGATAAAAATTATGACTAATTAAATGATTAAAATTAAAGAGACCACAAATATCAAATGTTGCCAAAGATAATAACTTCATATATTGTTGGGGATGGGAGGTGCCTGGGTACTCAGTGGGTTAAGTGTCTGCCTTTAGCTCAGGTCATGATCTCAGGGTCAAGCCCTGAGTCAGACCCCCTGATCAGCAGGGAGCCTCCTTTTCCCTCTGCTTCTGCCTATGTTCTTCCCCCATCTTGTTTTCTTTCTGTTTTTCTAATAAATAAATCAAATCTTTAAAAAAATTTATAAATAAACATATATTGCTAGAGGGAATGCAAAATAGTATAACCAAAAATAACTCTGGCTTATAAAAGTAAACATACTTAGAGTATAACCTAACCATTCTATTATTATGTATTGACATAAGAGATAAGAAAATATATGTCCATAAAAAGACTTGGATAGATGTCCATGGTAGAAACTTGTACTAGTCCAGGTGTCCATTAATAGAATACTGGAGATTAGCAGTGGTATATCCATATAATGGAATATTGCTCAGCAATGAAAAGAAATGGAATACTGCTACATCCCCAAAACATGATGAATCTCAAAAACATTATGCTATTTGAAATAAACTTTATGCAAAATGTATAAACAGATTATTTATATGATGTTTTAGAATAGACATATCTATTGTATATTTGAAAACTGGGAATATGGGTACTTTGTGTGGATGTGAGTTGAGAATTACTGGGAAGACCCATAAGGTAACATTCTGGAGTCATGAGTATGTCAAAACTCAACAAATATGCACCTAATATTTGTGCAATTTGTTGTATGTAAATTTAATGTCAAAAGGAAGACATTAAAATATTGAGCTTTAGTAAATGTAGGCATGTGGGAGTATTTCCAGAAACTTACTGAAACTTACTTTCAAATACATCATGTTGTAAGATGGATGAATGGATGTATAGTGAGATGGTTAGTTAGAGACATGCTAACAGAAGTATAAAGATAAATATCAGTGATTGAATCAAGGTGGTATTTTTGGAGAATTCATGATAAAATTATTTCAACTCTGCTCATAATGAAAAACTGAAAAGAAAAATAGTACCAACAGAAGCAAGATGGTAGCATTTTGCCTCTGCACTAAGGTAAAAACAAGAAAACAACCAATTATACAAATCAACATAATCTGCACAGTCTATCCATCATCAGGGACCACTAATACGGAGTTTTGAGAACCCCATATCTAATACCTAAAAGGAAGACTGAGAAAATAACCTAGTTTGATTATTTAACTCAATTCATACAAATATTATTTGTTGGTTGTCTATCATGCCCCAGGCATTTTCAAAACAACTGAAAAAAAATCTCTTCTCTTCCAAATTCTTGTGGGAGGAGGTAGACGTTAAACAGAACAAATAAACAATATCATAGGTCACATTGTGACAACAATAAGAAAAATAAATAAGGCAAGGAAGGGGACTAAGGTGTTCTGGAGTCCTGGGATGGATGTGGAATTGTGTTTTATTTTATTTTAGTTTTTAAAGATTTTATTTATTTTTAAAGAAGTCCTCAGTGGGGATGTTATTTGGAATAAATATTTGAAGGAGGTGAGGAAGTAAGCCATTAGCATTCTTAGGTATAAGACTAGAGATTGAGAAAGTCCTGAATTCAGAACATGGCAGTTTGAGCAAAGGCAAGAAGATCTGAAACTGAAACAGAATATGACAAAAGAGGAAGAGGAAGTATCACCAGAGGTCAGAAGCCAGGACTTTGGTTTTTGTTTGGAGTGATATAAAAAGCTATTGGATGATTTTAAGTACAGATATGGTATAATTCAATTTACATTTTAACTAGATTACTCTAGTTGCTGTGTTTGGAATTGACTGAGGAAGAAAGTGTTTGGAAGGAGATCATTTAAGAGACTAATAGAATAATCTAGGCAAGAAACAATGGGATCTTCACTTGTACAGCTGAATCCCCTAAAACAGAACTGACTTAATTTAAATGATTTCTTAGAATTCTGAAATAACATTTACCATGTGTGTATATGTACACATCAAAATACTGTATTTTAAGAAAAATATAAATAATAAATATTATAATTACTGATAGAATTAAAATATAGGAGCAACCCACACTAAAAATACAGCAATACTATACTAAACACTTATGGGAAAATTAATATAAAGTTACTTTAAATTATGTTACTTAAAAATAACTAGTAAAAGAGCAAAGGGAAAATATTGGGAAAGAGATACCATATGATAAGTATGATATTAAAAATTGTTTATGCAAAATGTTGATAATTTTGAAGATGAACAATGGCCATTTGAGAATAACTATTATACTATTCTTTCTACTTTTGAGTGTTGAAAATTTTTGTTTTTTAAATCCAAATAAATTTAAGGTATGAGTATTTAAAATTAAGCCATAAAACAATTATAAATTTAAATCAGTGAAAAACAGCGGCACCTCATTGGCTTAGTCAGTTAAGCATGGGACTCTTGATTTTGGCTCAGATCATGACCTCAGGGTCCTGAGGTTGAGTCCTGCATCAGGCTCTGCACTGAGTGTGGTGCATGCTTGAGATTCTTTCTCTTTTTCTCCTTCTGCCCTTCCCCCTTCCCTGCTTGCACGTGTGCTTTCTCTCTCTCTTGCTATCTCACTCACTCAGTCTCTCTCTCTAACAAAAAAACCCACATTTTATAGAACAGTCAGTGTGCCTGCCTAAATTGATTAGTAGCTGCCTGGTGATAAAATGACTTCTAGCAATTGGAGAAAGAAAGTGAGATGATCAGCAAATTAAGGAAAAGAATTGAATATATTTGGTATAAATAATTAATGAAACATGTTTTTTTCTCTATCTACATTGTCAACAAAGTGTGTCATAGACTACTTTAATAGAGCATAGATGGTTAGCTTATTTTAGAAAATTAACTGAATATCTAATCTCTAATAAATTGAGGATTAATAAAGATTTCACCTGCAGTATTCTTAAACAATATTTATAGTGAAAAAAAATTACTCATGATTTAGTGTGAATGTGAGTGGCTATTTATTATTTTATGATCAGAATTTTTTTAAAGGAACAAAAACAAAATGAAGGAAAACATGTAGATTCTATTGCTTTAAACACTTTAAACACCTGCTTATTGAAATAAAATCTTAATGGCCTAAGATAGAAAATAAGTCCATATTAAAGACTGCAGAAGTAGAGATGCAATGCTGAAATCTGCACTCTATGGAAAAGAGTAAAAGATGGTTTTCTAGTTTATATTAACACATTTTATTTTAAATAGAAAAATCTACAACACACCAAATAGAATTGGATAACTTTTAGATTTTAATATTGCAGACAAAACAGCAGGAGATATCTAAATATAAATGTGCATGTAGAGAACTACTGATGAGTATAGCAACGTGAGAAATGGGTAACTGCTCTATAATATCCATATAACAACTGTAAGACTTAATTAAATGCTTACAACGTATTTTAATATAAAATAGCTCTTGCTGACAAGACAAAAATTTTAATTGTCTTGAATACGCTTTGTGAACAAGGTTGAATTTTTAAAGGTTAAAGTCATATCTTTTATTTAGTTCAGATTAATTTGCATGTTATATAAATATACTTATAGAAAAAATAAGGGAATTGAGATACCTTCAGTGATGTCCTTAAAAGAGATTTGAAGTGGGCTCTACTTACTCTGAAGAAATTCTTCTCTTTCCTAAACTTCTTAATTCTCTCCTGCCATTTTTTTTCCTTCTATGTGTGAGTCTGCATTTAGGAAACTTGGATGTGGGGATTAAATTACCAAATAATTAAACAAGTAAAAATAAGTGATCTATTTTTTCCTTAGTTTAAATTTAAAAAAAATTTTAAAGATTTTATTTATTTTTTTTTGACAGAGAGAGACAGTGAGAGAAGAAACAGAAGCAGGGGGAGGAGGAGAGGTAAATGCAGCCTTTCCATCAAGCAGGGAGACTTACACGGGGCTCATTCCCAGGACCCTGGGAATCAAGTTGTTAAGCATCAAGCCAAAGGCAGATGCTTAATGACTAAGCCATCCAGGCACCCCCTATTTTTTAGAGAGAAAGCATCCACACATTTGGGCAGGGGACTGGAGGAGAGCGATAGGTGGAGAATGACAGAAAGAATTTTAAGTAGGCTCCACACCCAATGCAGGGCTGTCTCACAACACTGAGATCATGACCTGAGCCAAAATCAAAAGTTGGTCACTATACTGACTGAGTCACCCGGGTGCCCCAGAAATAATCTATTTTTAAATAAAAAAATAGAATTAGAAATACAATGTTTTAACCTTTCCAATATTTACTTAATGGCTGGGGAATAAATGTCTATTTTGTGGAAGAACAATCTCTTTTTACATAATGGTAACCTGAGAACAAACAAACAAACAAACAAACAAAAAAACAAGAAAAGAAAAAAAAGCATGGAAGGAAGGGAGGGAAAAGAAGGGAGGGAGAAACAGAGGGAGAGGGGAAAAAGAAAGCTGTATTCAAACAACTTATCTTTGCTAGTTACGTATTTCCTGAATATCTTAATCTACTCTAAAAATTGCTTACTAAGATATGCAATTTTCCCTGTTTTTATTCATTATGCAACTAAAACCTCATTTTTTTTTCATATTCTCTAACATAACTTAAAGGAGAGCCTCATATTTTAGTGATTAAAAATGTATATTTGTTCATATTTATTTTCATTGTGTGATTGTCTATTTAAAGGCAGCTTTTCCCAGAATAAATCACCATTATTGTCAGATAAAGATAACTGTAATGGGATTGTGTTGTAGGTGTGTGTATGTGTGTGTGCACATGTATTGTTTTTACTCTACCTAAATTCTGCATTGCTTTATCTTTGAGGGAACACCAAGTTTCTACTTTCAGTCCTTTGTTCTGTAGGACACATTTTATATGATAGATGTCTGACTGGTGGTCGACTGGTCTATTCTCCTTGGCGATTAATTTGTTCAGGTATGGGCAGATAAATTAATGTAGCTAGGCGCTTCCTGAATGAATCCTCTAGAAAGAAAAGTTCTTTTTTAACACAGGCTGCTAAACTGTGAGCTGCCAGAAACTAATACATGATCAAAGAATATTTGAGAATGAACATCACACAGAGAAAAGTAGTCATATGATGGAAGGTGAAAGTAAAACATATAATCCAGGGGCGCCTGGGTGGCTCAGTGGGTTAAATCCTCTGCCTTGGGCTCAGGTCATGATCCCAGGGTCCTGGGATCGAGCCCCGCATCGGGCTCTCTGCTCAGCGGGGAGACTGCTTCCTCCCTCTCTCTCTGCCTGCCTCTCTGCCTACTTGTGATCTCTCTCTGTCAAATAAAAAAATAAAATCTTTAAAAAAACAAACAAACATATAATCCATTGTAAGCTCTTACATTCAGTAAGTGGATATATGCTTGCATGTGAATTAGATGAATTGATTTCTTTTTGTGTACAATTTGAATTAGCTTTCTCTAAAATTTAAATGAAATGAAAATCTTCAATAATACAAATTTTATATATGAACCTTAATTTTGTTAATAGAATAAATAAAGTGAATTGATTTTAAAATGGCATAAGAGAATAAATTTTATTTTATTTTATTTGCAAATACCTAGGAATTTTATTTATTTTTTTGTATTTTTATTTAAATTTTTTTTAGTTCACATATAGTATAATATTGGTTTCAGGAGTAGAATTTAGTGAGTCATCTCTTACATAAAACAACTAATGCTCAACACAAGAAGAGAATAAATTTTAAAAACAGCAAAACAAAAATTTAAGTAGAATATCATAATATCATAAACATTTTTCCCATGATGGTTCTGTGTGGAACATAAGAGGTAAGTTTCACATTCAGAATCAACATTATTTTGAGTTAATATAGTAAAAAATTGACAAAGTGGGAATAATATTTTCTGTTTCTACCACAATTAGGAATTACTACCTTAATCTAAGAAGAGCTTCCCACAACAGTAAAACCAATATTCCTACCCAAAATAGGAAATTGAATGAATAAACAGGTCACAGAAGAAAAATATAACAAACTTGATTTATAAATTGTTTTTTCATCTAGTGTTACCTTTTTCTTATTTTTACATTAAAATTTTGATGGGCTCTTCCAGTGGAAACATCTAAATCTTTTCTTTTTTTGGCAGGAAGTAAGCAAAGGTGTGGTAAATTTTTTATTGTCAATTCTGTTTTTTAATAAATACAGGGCTATCTCGGTTTTCTTTTTATCCTTCAGTTAGTTTTAATTCTTTCAAGGAATTTGCTCAGATTATTTAGGTATCAAACTTATTGGAATAATCTGTTTAAAACAGACCTTTATTATAATCTTTTTATTTTTTATAATTTATTTGTTTTTAAGATTTTATTTGTTTATTTATTTGACACAGAGAGAGAGAGCACACAAGCAGGGAGAGTGGGAGAGAGAGAAGCAGGCTCTTCGCTAAGCAGGGAGCCCAATGCGGGGTTTGGTCCCATGACACCATGATCATGACCTGAGGCAAAGGCAGACACGTAGACTGAGTCACACAGGTGCCCCATTATAATCTTTTTAATGGCCATAAGAACTGCCGAGACATTTTCTTGCATTCCTGCTATTAGAAATGGATTTTAACTCATTTTTTCATGATCAGTCTGGCTAGAAGTTTACCGATTTTATTGATATTTTCAAAAACATCTTTTGGCTTCGTTAATTTTCTATACTGTTGTTCCTTTATTATATCATTAATTTATACTTTTATCAGTAGTGTTTCCTTTTCCACTTTTTTTTGGTTTACTTTACTCTTCTACTTCTAGCTTCTTAAGGTAAAATCTTAGATAAATATTTAAACCCTCTGTCATTTTCTAGATAATCACTTAAAACTAAGTACTTTCCTGTGATTGCTGCCTTAACATTCCACAAATTTTTATATTTTGTTGTATTGACATCCTGTTAAAAACATCTTCTAATTTTTATTTTCAATTTTCTTCTTTGACATTTGTATCCTTTAGTGTTTGCTATTTACTTTCTAATATTTAGAGAATTCCCATATATCTTTTTTTATTGATTTCTTTTTTTTAAGATTCTTCTTTATTTATTCGTCAGAGAGAGAGAGAGAGAGAGCACAAGCGGATGGGTGGCAGGCAGGGAGAGAAACAGGCTCCCTGCTGAGCAAGGACCATGACGGGGGCTCAATCCCAGAATTCTGGGATCATGACCTGAGCTGAAGGGTCATTAACCAACTGAGCCACCCAGGTACCCCCCTTATTGATTTCTCAAGCAATTCTACTGTATTCAATCACATAGTATAGATGGTTTCAGTCCTTTTAAATTTATTAAGACTCCTTTATTGTCCAATATATAGTCTATTTGGTTCAATGGTCAGTGAGTATTTGGAAAGAATATGTATTTTGCTGCAGTTGGGTAGTATTCTATAAATGACAAATGGGTGAAAGTGGTTAGTGGTACCTGTTTTATCCATTTCTCAAAGAGGAGGGTTAGAGATCCCAAATATAATTGTGAATTTATTTATTTCTTTAAGTTCTGGATGTTTTTACTTTAATTATTTGAAACAGCTCTCATTTGGCACTTGCACATTTAGGATAAGTATGTAGTCCTTCCTGATAAACTGACATTTTTTCACCAAAAAATATACCACTTTGCCTCTGGTAACAATCTTTAGCCTGAGAATTTATCTGAACTAATAAGGCCACTTCAGTTTTCTTTTCTTTTCTTTTTTACATTGTGGTGAAATATACATGAAATTCACCATTTTAACTACTTTTAAGTATACAATTCAATAGCCTTATTGCATTCACCTTGCTGTGGAACTATCACCACTATTCATCTCCAGAGATTTTCATCATCTTAAACTCACTAAATAATAACTCCCTCTCTTCCCCTCCCCATTCTACTTTCTGTTTCTATATATTTGACTATTCTAGGTATCTGACACGAATAAAATCATATGATATTTTTCCTTTTGTGTTTGGCTTATTTCACTTAGCATGATGACTTCACAGTTTATCCATGTTGTAACATGTATCTGTATTCCATTTCTTTTTAAAGCTAAATGATATTCCATTGTCCATATATATATGACACTTTCATAGACTGATGAACACTTGGGTTGCTTATGCCTTTAAGCTATAGTAAATATTGCTGCTGTGAACAATGCTGTACAAATATTTATTTGAACCCCTGCTCAATTTTGTGGGGGTACACACCTAAAAGTGGAATTGCTGTTTCATAGGATATTTCTATGTTTAGTTTTTTGGGGAGCTACTGTAATGTTTTCCACAGTGGCTGCACTAGTTTGCATTCCCACCATCAATGCATAAGAGTTCAAATTCTCCACATCCTCACCAACCCTTATTATGTTCTGTGGGCTTTTTGTGGGGTTAGGGGCAGGAGGGAAAGAATAGCTATGCTACTGGTGTGAAGTGGTATCTCATTGTAGTTTTGATTTGCATTTCTCTATATGAGAGTCCTGTTGAGTATCTTTTCATTTGCTTATTAGCCATTTATATATTTTCTTTGTTGAAATCTCTATTCAAGTGTTTTGTGCATTTTCAAGTTGATTTTGTTTTAGTGGTGTTTGTTGAGTTTTAGGAGTCCTCTAAATATTCTGGATTTTAATCCCTTATCAGGTATTGACTTGCAAATATTTTCTTCCTTTCTCTGGTGTGCTTTTTCACTCAACTGATAGTGTACTTTGATGCACAAAAGTTCTTAATTATGATAAAGTCCAATTTATCTAATTTTTGCTTGCTTGTGCTTTTTTTTATAGTGAAAGGTTTTTTTTTTAAGATTTTATTTTTATTTATTTGACAGACAAAGATCACAAGTAGGCAGAGAGGCAGGCAGAGAGAGAGGAGGAAGCAGGCTCCCCACTGAGCAGAGAGCCTGACACGGGGCTCCATCCCAGGACCCCGGGATCATGACCCGAGCCAAAGGCAGAGGCTTTAGCCCACAGAGCCACCCAGGTGCCCCTTGCTTGTGCTTTTAAGTGCAATATCCAAGAAGTCATTGGCAAACCCAATGTTGTAAACATTTTGCTCTCTATCTTCTTCTAAATCTTTATGGTTATACCTGTTATGTTTAGATATTTAATCTACTTTAAGTTAAATTTTATATTTTAAGTGTAGTTTTTTAAAAAGTAAGTGTCCAATTTCATTCTTTTTCATGTGTATATCCAGTTTCCCCAGTTTTAGTTGTTAAAAAGACTACCCTTTCCCCATTGAATGGCCTTGGCACCTAGGTGAAAATCCTTTTGAGTGAGGTATTTGTGTATAAATATATATGTAAATGTGAATGTGAATGTGAGTGTGTGTGTGTGTGTGTGTGTGTATCACTCATATACATCCTTCTTTATTCTATTCTACTGATCTATTGTCTGTCTTGGTACTACACTGTTTTGATTTACTGTTTCTTTTCATTAATATTTGCATGGTATATAACTTGCTTATTTAAATTTATCATATACTCATCTTTTTACCTAAAGTTCATTTCTTTTAGCATCACCGAGCTAACATAACTATAGTTAAAATCTGATTCATTCACTACTACCAATTATGACCGTCTCATTTATTTGTATAATGCTGCAGTGCCAACTACCTTCATTTTCTTTCTGCCTGAGACTTTTCCTTTGCTATTTCTTAGAATGCAGGTCTACTGGAGATTAATTTACTTATTTTTATTTACCTAGAAATATCTTCAGTTTGTCTTTATGTTTGGAGTACTTTTTTTCTTTCTTTATATTTAGTGTGTTTATAGTTCACTAAGCTTCTAGGATGTATAAATTTAGGTTTTTGGCCAGACTGAAAAAAAAAAAAGTAATTTTTCTTAAAAATAGGTATGTTCCTCTATTTTCTCATTTCTTTTTGGAATGCCTCTTTCACATAATTTAGACAAGTTGTCATTGTCACAACATCCTTGAGATTGTGTTCATGGTTTATAGCCCATTATCTTTCTTTGCTTTTATTTGAGTGGTTTCTACTGTCCATTCTTCCTGTCTCCAGATCTTTTCTTTGTTCTTCTTCTTCTTTTTTTTTTAAATTTTATTTATTGACAGTAAGAGGGAGAGCATAAATAGGGGGAGTGGCAGGCAGAGGGAGAGGGAGAAACATGCTCCCTGTGGAGCAGGGAGCCCAATGTGGGGCTTGATCTTACAACCCTGGGATCATGACCTGAGCTGAGGGCAGACACTTACCAACTGAGCCACCCAGGTGCTCCATCAAATATTTTCTTTTGTATTGTCCAATCTGTCGTTAGGCTGGCCTTTAGACATTATATCATTTGGTCTAAAATTTCAATTTTTTATTATGTAGAATTCTCTGACCTCACCATCCATTCACATTTTTCTTTCAAATCCTTAAACATAATTCTAATAGCTATTTTCAAATACTTGTCTGCTAATTCCAATTAAATCATTAAATTGCTAAGTGGCTAATGTACTGTATAGTACCTATAAAATAATATCACCGAACATTCTTTTAGCTAGCACTAGTTTAGAATTTCATATGATCCTTAATCTCCCACTTTAAAAAATTATTTCTCATCGGGTCTGACTAGAAAATTCACAGATACAGCTTTTAGTATATTGCTATGTATTTCTAGAAGCAAAGTTTTAACAAAGTTCTGTCAGAATACTTAAAACAATGAGAAAGGGACATTCATGAGTATTCAAGGACAGTTTTTATGACACTTGTGTGCCTGTTTGGACAAATTCCATCTGAGGTAGCCTTACATTTTCATAAATGATATGTTAGTGAGATTGTGGAGGAGAAGATGTATAGTGCTGACTTACATATTGTTTACACGAAGCATTCATTACAAGAAATTGACAGTTGGGAACACCAGATTTTCTTAGGTCTGTTCACAAGTGAACAACTTAAAAACGAGGGCAGTATCACAGGGTGATTTGGTAGAAAGGAAAGTTTGTATTATTGAATCTGCTGCAACACCAATTAACCACATCAAACAACCAGTATTATATGTAAAAACAAAGGGCCTATGATGAAAAAATAGCATCAAGAAAGATCCTTAATGTTTCTCCACTACCTTCCATCTACTTTGCCTATCGCTTCAACAGAATTTCAGTGATACTACAGGGATTCACTCTCAGAGATATCTAACTACAGAGTACACAGTCTTCATCTGTTCCCTATGTAGCACCATCCCCAAGGAGGACAGTCTAGGACATTTGATGAAATTCACTAAACAACCTAAGAATAGCTATAAATATAGAAGTTATTTTAGAGTCATACAGGAATAGACAAACCGCCATCTTTCAGGGATAATTTTTATTGATTGTCTGCCCTGGACCAGACACTAATTATGTGTATGGGCTTCCCCAGCCTAAGAGGAAACAGAACAATGGTGTTTTTGCATGAGCTCACTGAATTACTTCAAAATAATTTCTACACTGTGGTATACTGTTCAAAAGAATTGTGTCCCCATTGATGTTTGTCTCCAATTCCCACTAATACCTACTGAATGGGTAATTTGTAATAATAGGAGATGAGTCTTCTTTTCATATCCAAACCAGTAAAAATACTTTAGGAAACTGCAAGTATGATAGACAGCTGCTCTGTAAACGGAAGTGTAATTGAGCTCAATTTAGATTTATTTTTCCAGCAAGCATCGTGTTTCCAGAGATGCTACAGAAGCAAAAATATACAGGTTGTATATGTCTTTATAGGGATACATCCATAATCTACACCTTTGAAATACTCCAGAAAATGAATTTTGAAGGAAGACTGTTGTTTGGTTCAGGGGAAGAGTTCTCCAGAGACAATCCAACTCCCTGGATGAATTTTGGATACAAAGAAATTCTCTGAAAATATATTCACTTTTCTGGATGAGGGCTATAAGGTCAGTATTTATTCTAAAATCCTAGCCAGTTGTGTAATACTCGGATATTTCTCATTCTATGTCTAGCTATAGTTTTTTTTTTCCTCCCCAAGGTGATATTGTTTTGAGGCAGATATTAATTTAATCTCAAGTCTAGGTCAAACATTGTCTTTTATTGAATGACAGTGCTCAGAGACATTCACAACTCTAAGTTTTATGAAGTGTTAAACAGTTTCACAAACTCATTTGTTACATAAAGTGCGGTTCAATAGAGCATTGAAATCCTGAACAATATTTTGATAAAATATTAACTAAAATCTTTTCTTATGTAGTCTCCATAAATAGACAAAGACATTCATTTTGAAGTTTTATCTTTGAGAAACTTGAATATATAGAAAGTTCTTACAAGTTTCTTATATTCATAATTAATGAAATATCATTGTAAGATATTACAGTACTTATGGGGAAAGTAACATGGATAGAAGAAAATCTCATTATCGAGGAATTTTATATGCAAATTAAAATTTATTTCTTTGAACTGGATGAGATGAATCAAAAACCTGCATATAAATTTTCAGAGCTATTCAAGCATAGTCTGCAAAACAGAAAACAGAAGCTTTTAATTAAAAATTCAATAAGTGGTAGATGAAGTACTCAAAATTATTGTTGACTGCAGTAGAAGAAAAGGTAAATCAAGTGAATGATGGGAAGGAAAAGACAATGTTAAATAAGAAAATAGAGGGGAAGGAGAATTCTTTAAAGATACTTTAAAAATATCTTTAAAGATTTTTTTAAATTAGTTAACCTTATGTCTGTTAAGTGTGTGAATCACAAGATGAGGAAGTCATAGAAAAATATAAGATATTTATAATAAAAACACTTCAAATTTCATACAATTTTTAAATTAAAAAAAAGAGAGAAAGACATTTTATCCTGGGGGCATTTTATCCTAGAGCAGAATAAAGAGATTTAGATATTACTTATTCTCTAGGGAAGAATCTGTTTTTATAAACAATTTGAAATTGCCAGTGCAGGTTGTATGACCATGAAGCATGAAGATTGCAAATAAGTAAATATGGAAGGAATTATATCATTTAAATAGAAACCCCATTGTGTAATTTACAATAAAAATTGGGCTCTCATGCATGGTTTAGAACATGCCTAGAGCGTCTGTTTTTATAATGCTTACAAAGCATTATTGTGTACCTGAGTAGGAAGAGATCAGGAGCCAGTGGCTTAGTTGGCCTATACAGTCTTTTTCATGTGGGTAAACAGTGTACACCAGCCTGCTGTACTCAGTTGCAACCTTCCATCAAGAACGTCCCAGGCAATACTTAGCTAGTTCACCTAAATGAGACTTGGGCTCTTATGTTTGGAAACATTGTTGCAAGATTTTTTTTCCCCCTCTTTGGTCTCTCCATGAAAAGAGGCAAAAGGTTATTTTCATCCTGGTGCATAAAGAATTCAATTATCAATAAGCTTAAGTAGAAGTGGATTTATAGATGTATTATTTAAATTAAGATAGGTATAATAGGATCTTGGTAAGAAATAATGCCATGCTTAAGTGGGGTGATGGAGGAGTTTAAAGGAGGGAGGATTACCAGTGTTGATAGGGTGAAGGAGAACTATGGAATGATGATATGAAACTCTGGGTCTAGCAGCATTGGGAAACTTTTATCACTCTTGGAACTGAAGAGGCATGCAGATGGGTCCATTAGAATTAAATAAGAACTGTACCTGTCGAAGATGACCACTGGATAGTATTTGTAGACTTTGAGGTACCAGCATGTGGGAAGAACAGTGACAAATAATCCAATTTATCTCCTCCTCATTGTGTCTCCTGTCACCTCCTCCTGCTGCATAAACCTGACTATAAGTAGAAGTCACGTGACTTCCAGATAATGTCATATATAGAAATCAAATGCCAAGGAGGCAGAGCAGAGCTCAGATTCAGAGAAACAAAAGGATACTCAGAACACCTCAGCGTTCTCTAGCATCTCACAGCACCCACACTTAATCTTTGTAATAATGAAAAGCTTCTTCTCCAAATCCCAAATATAGAGCTCTATCAACTACTATTCCTTTATGCAGTGATTCAGTTCACATATACTTCTGTTATGGATTGAATTGTGTTCCCTTCCCTTCCCAACATATGAAACCCAACACCCTAATGCTTGGTTCCCAGTGAATGTGACTTCATTTAGAAATAAGGTCTTTAAAGATATAATCAGGTTAAGATGAGGCCAACAGATCCTTAATCTAAAATGACTCACGTCTTTATAAGAAAAGAGGAGTTTGGACACAAACACACATATATAGAGAATGTCATGTGAAGACACAGCCACAGAGGAAGATAGTCATGTGAAAACGGCTGAGGAAATGTATGTTAAAAAAATTATGAACCCAGACATTCTCTCCACAAAGTTTTTAGAGAAGTTATCTAATTTTTTAATTATTGAATGAGCATTAAATAGGAATGTGATGTACAAAACAGAAAATCTGCTAGAAGATTGCAGAGACAGAAAGAAATTTCACTCTTTTATTTATCCAAGCAGATATAACCATTACATACATGTTCTCCAGATAAAGTATACCTAGTCTTCAAGTTAGAGGCCTTGATAGTACCATTTGTCACACATAGTTCATACTAACTTTACATGGTAATTTAGGTTACCTTCTGTCAACTAAATGGCTTTATCCAAAAGAAAAAACAAACTATTTTCTCTGAGGCTTACATCTCAAAGAGATGGCTTCCATTTATTTGAGATAAACATTCCTGAATCATAAAGCTGATACAGGGCCTATCTAGTCTAGTTTTCAAAAGGACCTATTTAAATGTCAAAGAGGAGAAAGTACTTACAATGTTAAGTTTTCTAAATTAGATGCTCCAAGGAAAAAGAGGGGAAAAGAATCTCTTCCCCTATTTTCAACTGCAATTAATCCTCTAGCTTTTAATTTTTATTTGACCTTAAAGGGTAGAGGCAGACTGGAGTTATGGGGCTATCAGCCATGATCCCCCGGGTTTATCAGAAACTGACAGGCAAAGCAGATTTCTCCTCCAGATCCTTTGAAGGGGGGCTGATCCTGCCAACACACTGAATTCAGCATTCTAACCTCCAAAACTGTGAGAGAGTAAATTTATGCTCTTTTCAGTCATTCCATTTGTGGTACTTTGTTATTGTAACCCTCAGAAACTAATAGAAATTCCATTTAAAACTTAAAATGTTAACAACCAACAGTTCCTTTACATAAGTTAGCAGAAAAATTGTGAGAATATAAGAGAGTAAAAAATGAATTATCCTAAAGTATAACATTTTAGCCGTATCTTCTATTTCTTGGTCACAGATTATGTTGATAATCAGTTTTATCCCTGGACTACTCATTTCCTGTTCTTGGACCTTCTAGCAGCATGGTGGAACAAAGATGTTTACCAAATGGTGTGAGCCTAATTTAATACTCTCAAAATCCAACTCCTTACTGGTCCTAAGCATTTTCCCACTAACTAATGATATTAGCAATGGGACTATTAACAGAATCTCCTTGTTTCAAGACTTTTTTGTCCTCATTATATAACATTTATCCAATTCCCTCTTGCATAAATCATTCTGTCCACTAGAGTCAGAGAGCCCAAGATTTCCATGTAGTAAACAGCTTTTAATTCAGCTGATAGGTTATCGGATAGAAATATTCCTTGGGTACTAGGAATACTTAGGTACGTAGGTACTCACTGACCCCAATGTCATGAAGATATGAACAAAAATTCCCTAAATGAATGATCAGGGTATAATAATGAAAGAGGCCATTGGCATTCCATCGTCTATTTCCCAGACCTATCACTTCTCTCTGTGTTGGAAACAGGACCATTTCACTCTTTCCTGTAGCCATACATATAGAGACAGAGAAAATAGAAGGTCTTTGGTTTGAAGACAAAGTTTATTACTTACAGCAAAGCAGAAAGTGGAATAAAATTATAATGCGGATTCCTAGAGTCCCAATTCTCACAGAGTGATGTAGTGAGTTACATTTGATAACTGTTCATACAGTGCCAGTATATATTCCAGGATAGAAGGATGACCAGCCACAAAGCTGTAAGACTGATCTTATACAGAAACTTCTGGAAAACTTGCCCACCCCTTCTCCCCCACCCTGTGCAAAGACAAAGATTACTTGGATTTTCCTGAAATAAAAGCAAATGTTTTGGGGAGGGGAGGAAGATATGCCTAAACTAATTGCCCTGAAATATAAGCAAATTGCTTCTGGGAGTGATGTCTCTAAATGTCTCTGGAGGGAATTACTGTCTTTACCTTTACTTGTCCAGTAAAGGAGATAATTTTGCTCCAAAGGGATATCTTGCCCTTTTGTTTCCAGTGCTGCATACTTCTACAAAGATTCCAGATAATGCCTAGGTGTGTAATGCCTCCATGCATACATGGAAAATGCCTTCCAACAAATGTAATACTAATCAAATAGACTAGCTAAATTTGAAGAAAATGTCAAAATCAAGTTTGGCAATAATACAAAAAACTAGAAATATCATGTAATGTGGATGAGTACATAGATTAGTATCACTATTTTAGGAAATTGTTTAGTAGTATCTACCAAAACTGATCAGCACACTCTACTGCAAAACAAAGCAATCTACTTTAGTAATATACCTACAGATGAACAAGATTATTCCAAAAGACATACTCAAGAATACATACATACATATATGCATACATTGAGTAGTGTTGATCTAAACTGGGGAAAAAAGGAACAGCTATCAGTCAAGAGTACATTTAATCACTACCTTACAGTGTATTGGTAAAGATCAATAAAAGAATAAAAATAAACTATTGCGGGGCGCCTGGGTGGCTCAGTGGGTTAAAGCCTCTGTCTTCGGCTCAGGTCATGATCTCAGGGTCCTGGGATCGAGCCCCGCATTGGGCTCTCTGCTCAGCGGGAAGCCTGCTTCCCCCCCCTCTCTCTCTCTGCTTGCCTCTCTGACCACTTGTAATCTCTGTCTATCAAATAAATAAAATCTTAAATAAATAAATAAATAAATAAATAAACTATTGCTACAGTTAACAACACAGATGAATTTACAAACATAATGTTTCATGAAATAAGTCTGTCATATATATGTAGGGTAATTTCCTCACACATGCAGCTTTTTATGCAAAAATAAATTATGATGTTAGAAGATTAATATTTAATATTTATCTTTGATGAGATTAATTATGGGGAAGACCACAAGTGAGGCTTTTGAGATTCAGAAAATTTTTCCATCTTTGTACTTAGAGATTCCATAGATGTGTTCACTTTGTAAAAATTCACTTACAATGCACTTACAATGTGTGTTGTTAACAATATGTTCATTACACTTTAATTCCAAAAGCTAAAAAATGATTTCATAGAATTTTAGTTGTAAAATACATAGTTTTATAATAAACTCTAACGGAATTTGATTTATGTAAACTCTAATTTAAGCACTTAAAATATTGTAAAATACCATTCAAAATGTCTATTATGCCCATACAAATAAAGCTATATTTTTATGTGCAATCAACTATATGCTAAAAAGTTCTCATTAAATTTTTTTTTTTTTTAGGTATTCTGTTTATGGTGGCAATAAATAAATGCTTCAATATCTTAACTCAAATGTAATTCAATTAGTATCTCTAAAGATCTATAAAACTATTATTTATGTTGGGATTTCTTTTAGCTTTGGGCTTTAGTATAGCACCATTAAAAATGCAATTATGTCAGTTATACAAATGTAATAATAAACAAAAATTAACTGCATGAATTTCAACTCTGCTTAAGTAGCTAAATGATCAAAACATAATTATCTTCATATTTCAAAAATAAATATTGAAAGCAAAATTTTGTGAACAAGCCTCATGTCCAAAAATGATGATGGTATCTTAAATTTACACCTACGTTAAGGTGAATCTTTTGTTTTCCTTGAATTTTTACTATGACTTGTGTGACAACTCAAAAAATGAAAATAACACCCTCAGAAGTATATAATATAGAAAATTGCTAGTTAAAAACTGAAAAAAAAGCAGTCTTCAAGTTATAATGGATTATTGAGAATTAGATTTACCAAAACAATATGGAGATACATTAAACCATGAAAAATACAAATGATTATTCATTATAATAATTTTATTTTAGGCATTTTTTTTCCTTAAAATTCACCCTAAATCTAAATCTTCAGTAACTGTCTCTACCATATTCTTCCTGGTAGTCTCTTATTCCCATTGAAAGAAATCACTACATACTCACCTGAAAGCAACACAAATGTATTACCAGATGGTCAAAAATCCCAAATAAATCTTGCTGACCAAACTCAAGGCAGAGGCTGGAATGCTTCCCTCAGAGGAAATAATCTATTTCCTTACCTTGTCCTGCATTCTTTGGCTTGTGGCCACTTTCTCCATCATCAAAGCCAGCAATGTCTGGTTGAGTTTTTTTTTCACATGACTTTATCCTGACACTCCCCTTTTTGGGCAGATCTCCCTCTGCCTCTGTTTTATAAGGACATTTCTGATTACATTGAGGCCATGTGGATAATCCAGGGTCATCTCTATAATTCAAATCCTTAATTTAATTACAGCCACAAAGTCCTTTTTACCATGTGAGGTAATATATTCACAAGTTCTAGGGTTAACATGTGGGTATCTTTGAAGGTCTGCTTTTCAGCCTTCCACATTTCTTTTTTTCATTTACTTGGTCCATTTTAAATCTTAGACTCTTTTCTAGAAGAGTGGAGATTAGGAAGAATAGTGAAGCCAAGGGAAACTAAAAGCCATAGTGCCACCATCTGGGAAGGCAGGAATATAGAGGAAGAAAGAAAGAAAGAAAGAAAGAACGAACGAACGAACGAAAGAAAGAAAAAGAGAGAGAGAGAAAGAGAGAGAGAGAGAAAGAAAGAAAGGTAGTTACTTCCAGGAGAATGGATTAAGTACTACTTCACCTTTCTAGGAACAGAGAATATTTTCTGAAATGAAGCCAGGTTTGAAGGATACCTCAATTAGCAGCCCAGGTCCACAAAAGGCAGAAAAGTCCATGAGGCAATGCAGGTCCATAAAAGACTCAAATTATGGTAACTGTTACAAATCATGTCCAAACAAATAAAAGTGTGTATGTGTGTCCAAACCAAAAAAAAGTGTGTATTAAAGAAAACAAAATTGGTAGTATTTGTTGTTGGTTTTTGGCACTTGAAGATATGGTAAACCAAGAACCTTAAATCAATATATACTTAAAAGTTTCAAATGTGGTGATGAAAAAATAATTATGAATTTTGTCATGCTCAAATACTGAGATCTGTTGAACCATGGGATAAACTCAATTTCTTTCAGGTGAATTTCTTTTTAATATTGAGTTTTGAGAGTTCTTTGTATATTCTAAACACTAGTTTTCTGTTAGGTTTTTGATTTGTAAGTATCTTCTCCCAGTCTATAGTTTGTCTTTTTACCCAAGTAACAAGGTCATTCACAGAGCAAAAGATTTTAGCTTTGATGAGGTCCAATTTCCAAGTTTCCTTTTATGGATATGTTTTTGGTATCAAGTCTAGGAACTTTTCTCCTCAACCTAGATTCCAGTGATTTTTTTGTCATTTTTTAAAGAGAAGTTAGTTCACATAGTCCTATTTGAAGAGACATTAAATGTTAAAATCATTTACAGCTCTCTGTTTTTGAATGCTATAAACTTTGGTATGAGAAAAACTACCAATTTAATGAAGTATCTGTATTCATTTTCTGTTGTTCCTGCAACAGTTTACCATAACATTGGTAGCTTAAACAAACTTAGTATCTTAAGAGTTCTGGAGAGCAGAAGTCCAAAATGGGTCTTAATTGGTTAAAATCAAGCATTGGTACAGTAGTGTTCCTTTCTGGAAACTCTATAAGAGATTGTTTTCTTGCCTACTCCATTTCTAGATGTTACTCACATTCTTTAGCCCACGCCCCTTTGTAACTTTAAAGCAGACAATGATTGGTGAAGTATCCCTCATATCACATCACTGTGACATTGACTCTCCTGTAATCCTCTTTCATTTATAAAAATCCTGTGGTTATATTAGACCTGCCCAAATAATCCAGAATATTCTCTCCATCTCCTCCAGTTCAGCTGATTATCAATCTTAATTCCACCTGCAACTGTTATTCCCCCTCTCCATGGAACATAGCATACGTTTTCCAAGGATTAGACCATGAACATATTTGGAGGGAAACATTCTTCTGTCTACCACATTTCCTATAAATGGTAGCAAAACTGTTAAGCAGAATATGGTGCTTGAACTAATCTCTTGACATTCTGTAGCTGTAGACATCACAAAGAAAGATCGTAATGTAATCTAATTTTCAAAGTTTTATCTGACTTCCTTTCATGCTTCCTGAAATAAGCATGAGCACATGCTAATGTTAGTTTTGGTTGCTGTAACAACATACACTAAGAAACTTGCTAGCAGGAGTATCTTCAATTGGGATTAATAAAAAGGAAACCTCAGCTGTTCCTTGTTTGTCTTTCTTTACTTGTGCCTACTTAAAACTAAGGTCTGAACAAGCAGTGGCAAAACAACCCAGGTGGAGAAATAACTTTCTAGTGTTAGAATTTTTTTTTCCAGGAGCTTTTAACCAGGAATATAAAACAGTATTGAACAAAGGCCACAAAGGGTGATTAAAAAAAAAAAAGAAGAAGAAGAAAAGACCATGTTAAAACTACTCCTTAAAAAAATCCTATTAACCCCAGGTGAAAATTTGCTGTAGGCACATTGTTAGATATCCAAACTCCTGGTTGAACAGGACTGTTGACTACAACACAACCACCTTCTAATGGTGTTAGCCATGTCTAATATTACCTCTTAGGATAATAAATTTTAAAGACATCTTTTTTTCTTAGGTTAGAGTGGGAATGTCTTATTCCATGCAAACCATAGTGTCTGCTTTCCTTTACATATGCTGTGAGTACAGGGAAATGGAAAACAGAAATGATTAATCATTTATCTTTCAAAATATTTAGAGGGAAAAAGATAAGCTTGGCCTCAGTGGGTATTTTAAATTCTACACCAATATTTTAAATCAAAGATAAGTTTTATTCTATTTCCATTTTCCTCTTAAATTTGTTTGTTTGTTTCTTTTTCCACATTAGTTCCGTGCCCAAATTGTAGCCCACCACATAGCCCACCACAGGGCTTGAACTCACAACCCCATGGTCATGACCTGAGCCAAGATTAAGACTCTGATGCTTAACCAACTGAGCCACCTAGGCATGTCCTCTTAAGTTTTAAAAGATAATAGTTTTACTTACTTAATAAATACCACTATAATTGGACTGTAAAATTTTAGCCCAATTTTAGATGTAGATTTTTAGAATAATCCCATCATTTTAGTTTTGTTACATATATCAACAATAAAAAATCTGTGATAAAAATTAGATTAGTTTTAAATTAAAGCTATTCTTTTGCACATTTTCAATTTGGCACTAAGTACATATCTTCAAGAGATATTTATTTAGCACCTATTATATTCCAATAATTGTTTTATTTTCACAGAGTAGATATAGCAAAGACAAAATAGAAAGCCTCTCTTTTCAAGCTTACATTGTAATGAGAGAAAGAGAAAATACACAATATATATCATATGAGATTATAAAATGAAGGAATTTAATGCATGATAAAAAGTACAGAATGAGGGATGACTGGGTGGCTCAGTCAGTTAAGTGGCTGCCTTTGGCTCAGGTCATGATCTCAGGATCCTGGGATTGAGTTCCACATTGGGCTCCTGGCTCAGCGGGGAGCCTGCTTCTCCCTCAGCCTGCTCCACCTGCCACTCCACCTGCTTGTGCTCTCTTTCTCTCTGACAGATGAATAAATAAAATCTTTAAAAAAAATACAGAGTGGGGCACCTGGGTGGCTCAGTGGGTTAAAGCCTCTGCCTTCGGCTCAGGTCATGATCCCAGGGTCCTGGGATTGAGCCCCGCATCGGGCTCTCTGCTCTGCGAAGAGCCTGCTTCTTTCTCTCTCTCTGCCTGCCTCTAGGCCTACTTGTGATCTCTGTCAAATAAATAAAAAAAACTAAAATATTAAAAAAATACAGAGTGAAAGGGGTAGTAAAATTTTCTCAGTTATCTTTCTTAATATTTTATTGACAGACAATAGTCACACAAACATTATGCTATTTAAAATATATAAAAGTAATCTTCTGTGCTACTCAGGCAATGGAGATTCAGACTCAGACCACAAAACACAGTAGATACTTATTTCAAAATAGTTTGCTTGTAAGGGGCTATTATAGAAACTATATTATAATGGAAGGAGTCTAGATGTCTACAACAGATAAATGGATAAAGATGTGGTACATATATACAATGGAATATTATGCAGCCTTCAAAAAATGAAATCTTGCCATTTGCAACTATGTGGATGGAACTAGATGGTATTATGCTAAGTGAAATAAGTCAGTCAGAGAAAGATAATTGTCATATGATCTCACTGATGTGTGGAATTTGAGAAACAGGGCAGAGGATCATAGGGGAAGAGAGGAAAAAAATTAAACAAGATGAAGCCAGAGAGGGAGAAAAACCATAAGAGACTCTTAATCTCAGGAAACAAACTGAGGGTTGGCTGGAAGGGTGGGGGGTGGGAGAAATGGGGTGTCTGAGTGATGGACATTGGGGATGGTATGTACTATGGTGAGTGCTGTGAATTGTGTAAGACTGATGAATCACAGACCTGTACCCTTGAAACAAATACTACATTATATGTTAATAAAAAAAACTATAACTAATGCATTTCAAAAAATACTGAATACTGAATAAAGCCTCAAACTGAAAGTAGTCCTTAACAAATCACAAAATTAAAACTGTCACCTGTCATATTTAATTTTTGTTTTTTTGGAGCAGCTTTAAAAATGAAGGATATTAATTTTCATGCATTATTAATCCATGATTTGGGGAGTTTAAGCTTTTGTTTTTTTGTTTTTACTCATTTGAAAGAAAAACGAAAGCAAAAACATTGAACAAGAATAAAAATCCAGATGGCCACCTTTATTTTAGGTAAATTACATGTTTTTACCCAAAGATTTAGTTATTTCAATGGGAGAATGAAGGTCATAAATGAAGAGGTTGTGTTAAATTTATATTTGAAACTATTATGTCCAGTCAAGAGCCTTTTTTTTTTTCTTTCAGTGATTTCAGTTCTGGTATGAATATGCAGAAGACAGATGATACAGAAGTAAGTTTCCATCTCATCATATTATCTTTCTGCATAATTAATATAGGACACTTTGTGCTGGGCATTGAGAATACAAAAATCAGTGGGATATTTTCCTTTTATCCAAATAGCTAATAAACTAAAGATGGATTGGCAAATAATTTTCCTTTAATTTGCTGGCCTAATCTATTGTTAGTGGTTGCTTACAGCTCTATATGAGAAACATTACTTAAATATTATATACAGTGGAAAAGTCTCCTTTTCAAATTCATAATATCAGCCATGGGTAAAGAATGGGTAAGTATTTATCCATTTGTTGTGTATTACATATGTTGAACCTAATCTTCCTACTACATGCAGTTATTTAAAAAAATGTTTATGTGAAAAAAATGTTTATGTGAATTAAAATTTTAAAATTATTAGGTGTTAACTATAGAAAGGGGAAAGGAAGAAATTGCTTTCCCTCAATCAGGATTATATTTTCTTAAATGGTATTTAAGAAGAGTTAAGGAAAAAAAAAAGAAGAGTTAGGGAATACAGAAGAGTATATGATATGAGAGGAGAGAGACAGACTTCATTTATTATAATTAAGAACTGCCTGCAGTGGAACATGTATTCTACAGGTAATTTTATTGTTTTTCTTAATAAAAATGTCCAACAAATCCCTTACAGAGTTTTACTCACACCTAAGTAAATTCTTCATAATGATTCAATTTCGTCATGTAATTAGAATGGGATTTGACATTAATATCCCTAAATTATATAATTAATTACAGGCAGCTTCAATTACAATTACTAATTGATACTGGGCCTCTAGCTTAACTCCTGGAGGTAATCAATTTTACAATAGGAGTTGTGAACAAATGGTTAGATCACATTAGCCTACTATGACAAAATTTTGTTTTACTAAACAGCTCAAGAAAACAGTACTAGGAAATTTGGTAGTACAATTCCTCCCAAAGTTCTGTTTATTTATCAGCTTTTTCGTGTCATCAGTAGCAGCTATAGCTTGTTAGAATTTCACCTGTGGGATAAATGAATATATGAGAAGAAAGAGAAATAAAATAGATTTCTCAACTTCTCAAGATTTTTTAAAAAAATATTTTATTTCTTTATTTTATAGACAGAGATCACAAGTAGTCAGAGAGGCAGGCAGAGAGAGAGGAGGATGCAGGCTCACTGCTGAGCAGAGAGCCCAATGCGGGGCTCGATCCCATGACCTTGAGACCATGACCTGAGCCGAAGGCAGAGGCTTTAATCCACTGAGCTACCCAGGTGCCCCAACTTCTCAAGATTTCAATGAATAATATGGTTAATCTTAAATATGGTAAATACAGAGGATTCTTTATTCTTTTGCATCTTTTAAGCAACTAAGTTGGGACATAAGATTTTTAATTTGGTGGCACAAAGTATTATGGGTACATTTCTTAAAATGCAGGTATCTGAACTCCACTCAGAGCATCTGATTCAGAGAACTGTGGCCCATGGATTAAAATTTTAGAAACACTGACTTTGAGAGAAAGGTAGAGGGAATTTGTGGCCCTCGGGTACCTTAAAAAAACTGAACAGACAAAATTGATCTGATGTATGCTAGCTGTGATTTTTTTTTTCTTTGTGAAGCTAAAATCACATCAGGGAGAGGTGAAGGAAGATGAAGGAGCTCCTTCTGTCTAAATGATAAATATTTTGAATCAAAACTTGTATAAATTCTTATTAAGTCCTTTCAGTGTATCATTTTGAAATGTCCTCCTTAGTTTAATTTTTTTTCAGTAACCACTACCAATATAAATTGAATGGAGTTAGGAAAGAAAGATTCTCAAACAGGGATATATAGGAAAATCTTGGACTTCATTCAGAAATTTGAGCACTATTTCTTTATGAGTGTTGGCTCACTCAAGTGAAGTAAAAGTGGATGTCTATTGGGCAGCGGAACTTGATCATGCCTCCAATCATATGCTCAGATAAATAGTAATGGCATGCACAGGTTTATTGAGACCACCATACCCATGACATATAGGTAAGTGTAAAACCATTGTATGTGTGAAGAACATGGAGATAAGGATCACTTTGGAGACTAGTAATTCATAAATTTGATTGCTAAAGTTGAAGCTAAGACCACAGACTTAGTTACAATTAAAGCTCTTCTAAATTTTTGTCATCACAACCTGTTTTTATGTTATAAACCTGTGGGCATTTAATAAATACCCATTATATCTCCATTAACTTGAAATACCCCATCTATTATTTAAAAAAATACATACATGCATGAGTAATACTTTCTAGAAATTTTCTAAATACTTTTATGTTATCATATATGTAATATATAACAATAGTACTATGTGCGGTATATAATAATATTATGTTATATATAATTATATGTTACTTAAATATTACAATACTGCTATAAGTATATGTGTCTTTATATGGGAGAATAACACTTCATTTAGAACTTGGTTGGATGTAAGTGATAGAAAACCTAAATCAAATTGCCTAAAACAAAATAAAGAAATTATTGACTTACATAAATGAAAATCGAAGACTGTAGTTAGATTCAAACACAGCTGTATTAAATATTGAAAAAAACACAAGATTTGGATTCACTGTATCTATTGATTTGACTTTCTTTACCTGAATGTATTTATTTTCGATATTATGTGGAGATCTGATGGCTGTAGATGCTGTTTTTAGTCTTCCAGGATCAAATCTACCAAATGTCATTATCACTAACTATTCTAGCATTACCAGTGGGATCTGAATAGCTTAGCTCTTTAGCTTGTTTCATGAACCTAGCCTCAATCCTCTCCCTGTGGACCGGGGAGTGTCAGTAAGGTGAACAAAACCAGTAAATGCCACACCTCCTCATCCATTCATCCACTGATGGATACTTGGGTTGTTTCCATATCTTGGTTATTATAAAAAATGCTGTAATAAGCACAGGAGTGCATGTTTCTTTTCCAACGAGTGTTTTCACTTGCTTCAGGTAAATAGCTAGTAGTGGAATTATTGAATTACATGGTATTTCTGTTTTTAATTTTTGAGGAAACTCTATACTGTTTTTCACAGTGGCTATATCAGTTTATGTTCCCACCAATAGTGAGTACATGAGAGTTCCTTTTTCTCCAAATCCTCACCAGTATGTGTTATTTCTTGTGTTTTTTTTTTTATTTTAGCCATTCTGACATGTGCAAGGTGATAACTCACTGTAGTTTTGATTTGTATTTCCCTGATGATGAGTAATGTTGAGCCTTTTGTCATGTGTCTGTTGGCTGTCTGTATGTCTTCTTTAGAAAAATGTTTATTCAGGTCCCGTGCCCATTTTTCAATTGGATTATTTGTTTTTTTTGGTGTTGAGTTGTATAAATTCATAGTATATTTTGGATATTAGCTCCTTATCAGATATATCATTTGCAAATGTCTTCTATTTAATAGGTTGCCTTTTTGTTTTGTTGATGGTTTCCTTTGCTGTGTGAATCTTTTTATTTTGATGTAGTCCCACTAGTTTATTTTTTGCTTTTGTCTTTCTTGCCTTTAGAGACATATCTAGAAAAATGTTTCTATGGATAATGTCAAAGAAATTACTGCCTGTGTTCTTTTCTAGGAATTTTATGATTTTAGTTCCCACATTCAGGTCTTTAATCTATTTTGTGTTTATTTTTGTTACAGTGTTAGGAAGCGGTCCAGTCCTTGCCATTTGCACAACATGGATGGACCTAAAGGGAATTAGGCTAAGTGAAATAAGTCAGACTAAGAAAGACAAACACCATATAATTTCACTTACATGTAGAATCTTACAAATGAAGCATATGACTAAACAAACAAAACCCAGGATCAGACCTATAAATACAGAGAACAAACTGGTGGTGGCCAGAGGACAGGAGAGTAGGGAGGTGGGCAAAAATGGGTGAAGGGCAGTGAGAGATACTGGCTTCCATTTATGGAATGAATAACTCACAGGAAAAAATGGTACACCATTGGGAATATGGTCAATGGTATTGTAATTGTGTTCAATGCTAATAGATGGTAACTACACTTATGGTGAGCATAGCATAGCACATAGTGTGGTTGAATCACTATATTGTACACCTGTAACTATTGTAACATTGATGGTCGACTATACTCAAATAAAAAAATTAAAAAGGTACAATCTTCTAGTTATAAAATAAATGTCACAGAGATGAAAAGTACAGCATACGGAATATAGTCAGTAATATTGTAATAACATTGCATGGTGAAAGCTGGTGACTACAGTTATAGTGAGCACTACATAATGTACAGAATTGTTGAATCAGTATGTTGTATGCCTGAAATTGTATGTATAACGCTGTATGTTAATTATACCTCTATCAAAGAGAAAAGCATTTGTTGAAAAAACAAAACCGTAAGTGCCTTTTTGAGTCAACGATAGTTCATGATTTCAAGGATGATTATTACTAGATTCGGAGCCAGTTTAACCAAATGATGATGTCTTTTAACAATATTGGAAACTTCAAAATAGAAAAAAATGGTTTAGGAGTGTAACTATAATTTCTAATACAGCCACTTTGCACTTAAGGGGCTTGATCGTGTCAAGTGGATGTATCAACTTGGCTAAATGGATTTGGAGTGCTGAAGAATGTATGGGCTGAAAATGTAAATTTAAAAATCATACGCATAAATGTCATGTAAAGTAGGGATTCAAACTGAAGGACTTGAATATTTAGAATAATGTTGGAGAAGGACTAGCCAAAGATGGCAAAGGAATAAAGAGAGAAAAGTGTGATTCCATGGATGCTGATGTTCAATTTTTTGCTCTCCATTTAGGTACATAGTAAGAATCACTTCTTGGCCCCTCTCCTGGGTGGTGCTCGGTCACTGGTTCCACCAATACTGTCTGTGGCCATTGTGAATGATAGCATTGAGTTGGCATATGAAACTCTTCAAGGTTCTCTCACTCTTTCACTTTTGCTTTCTTCACAGCAAAAAGCAACTTCATGATGGCAGCTGCTCAGTCTAGCCTCATACGTAATTCCAAAGATCACAATTCCTCCACTAATCAGTGATTTGAACAAAGAATTAAATGTGTGTGTTGATATCTATAATGGTTATAACCCTACCTATTGTGGATGAAACATGTTGTACTTCAGCTATAATAGAAACATATTTAAAGGAGTATATGAAGAAGTCTATAAAAGCAAATTGAAATTCAAAACATATCCACGGGATTATTTATCAAAAGTGAAATGTTGGCAAGTACACAGATACAGATCTAGATCTAGATCTAATGTAGATATGGAGTTAACTTGGGGGAGATTTGACTATTTTATATTGGTTTTTTGTTTGTTTAAATCTCTGGAACCTTGTTAATAATCGTGGGAATTATTAGAAAAAAACATATCACTAGTAGCAAGAAATCTTAAACTTATGTTTGTTACTTATGTTGTGATCAACAAAGAAATTGCTTTTCACATGGATAAACATCAACTTAAGTAATTATGACAAATCTTTTTAACAACCCTCTGCATTGAATAATCTGGAAGAGTATCATTCTGCAATTAGCCCAAATGGCCACTGGATGTCAGTATTATGTTAGGCCTGTTGATTATTTGGTTTGGGTTAGTAATTTCCTATAGATAGTTCATGATTTAGAAATCAATGTTCTTAAAGAAAAACTGTGTTTTTCTTTAACAAGTTAAGTGATAGTAAATGAAAAAATCATTTATTTTTAGGAAGTAGCATTTAAGGTCCACTTACCCACCAGAATTTGGGCTGGGATGGGGCAATGGTTTGCATATATTTTTTAAATCTCCAATACTGAATTTTAAACCTTTATTTTGAGAATACATAGGGAAGTTGTTTTTTGCTTTGTTTAGTATGCTTATTTCATTTTTTTTACATTACCATTGGAATCAGCAAGAATGTTTCCAAAATTTAAACTATGTTTTCTTGTTAGTTATCTGTCATAACTACAACTTAACATTGCACTAAAATTGGTACCTAATTGTTGAGTATACCTTAACATTTTAGAATTATTGAAAAATAATGGTTCTGGCTTAAAAATGTTTATTATTTTGTTTCATAAAAGAGCCTGTAGATTATTGTGAATTGATATTTTAGGTATAACAGGCAATCAATGCTGAATTGAGTCATGAAATTGATAGTGTGAAAAACAGTAGAATTAAAGAATAAAATAAAAATATTAGGCTAAGCAAATTAAGCTGGAACTCTGGATTTTAGCCCATAGCTAAGTACAGCATGTCATTCTGAGTGGTAATAAAAATGTATATTCTTAGCAGATTTTTCTGAAGTTTTTTATTGAGCAATACTGAGTGGAGCAAATTACCATGTGATGATGAAATAAGCATGGTATATGCTTTTCATATTACTGTCTACTGGTGCCTCAAGTTTGACGTGATTAGTTCTTAAAATTTCTTAGAGAAAATTGTGCTTATTAGTTTTCTGATATACTAGTGACAAATTATTTTATCCACATATCCTCTTTCCTTAAACAGTCACTGAGAATATTTTATTGACTTTTAATACTACTTAAGAAAATGAATACACAGGGGTGCCTGGGTGGCTCAGTGGGTTAAAGCCTCTGCCTTCGGCTCCGGTCATGATCCCAGGGTCCTGGGATTGAGCTCCGCATTAGGTTCTCTGCTCAGCAGGAAGCCTGCTTCCTCCTCTCTCTCTCTCTGCCTGCCTCTCTGCCTACTTGTGATCTCTATCTGTCAAATAAATAAAATCTTAAAAAAAGTGAATACACATATTACCATATCTAATATACAAGGATGACACTAGTTTATTTAAAAATATTAAAGAAAATCTAAACTTGCAGATTCAATATAATTTTAGGCAAATTTTTAATGTGTTAACTCAGATTTGTACTTTGAATCACTTGTGTATATATGCTACTCTTAAGTAATCTGAGTAATATCATTTATTAAAATGCTAATATTTTATATCTATTTAAAAAAATTTCCATATGCAGATTAAAGTTGAATAATCTTATCTATACATCTAGTTCTCCCTTGATGGCCAAATTCACATTATGGGTGGGAAGCCACTTCTTGTAGGAACTCTGTGCAAGAGCGTAGTCTGGGTGGGTTCATTTTGTATAAACAGAATGTGGGGAGTTTGTATATGGTATCACCTTAAGTGGGAGAAAATGACAGATTAACATACAATTTAATTAGATTGTATATTTCATTTTTTGCTATTGTCAATCTTGATTGGAGCAGCATTGATGAAATAGATGCATAATAAAAAGTAAAGTAAGCCCTGCTATTTGGACAATGTTCATTCACTGTTCAAAATAGTGGAACATATTATCATCTCTTGATCATTAACACCCATTTTTTTAGCTAAATGCTTTAGTTATTTATAGCTTCAGTCTTTAAAGCTTAAGATTTTTTAAACCTTTCTATTTTCTTTCTTTTTTATTTATTTATTTTTATTAACATATAATGTATTATTTGCCCTAGGGGTACAGGTCTGTGTATCATCAGAACTCCTTCTATTTTCTTTATCCAACATCAAATGGTATTATTTCCTGGTAGGTCTGCCCAACACTACGTTAGTATAACTTGAGTTTTCAATTGCATGTTAGAGCTTTATTTATCATTAAACATCAATAAAATGACATTCAGAGTTGTAATTTTATCAGATTATTATGAGCCAAATCATTTGTTAATTACTTTGGCTATACCATCTAATGAAATCCTCATAGAAATTAAATGAAGTAGATATTTATTTTACAGATGAAAGATTTGAGCATGGAATAGGTTAAATGGTTTCAGCAAGGTCAGAAAGCTAGAATATGGAAGAGACAAATTTTGAATTTAAGGTGAAAACGAAAGAAGAATAATTCTCTAGACATGCTGCAGTCAGAATGTTATGAGATTCTTATTCAACTCATATCCCTGGACATAAGCCCCCTGAAGCCTAAAACATAATATAATCTTTATAATTTGGAAATTTAAATAAGAACGTATTTTACTTAAAAGTTAATGTAGCATATCTATGTCTGCAATGAGTTTGCCAAAGTCAAGCTTAATGACAATAGTCACCCATAAAACTGCCCTCACTTTAGGTGCCAGCCCCAAATTCAGGGGTCCCGAGGGTCACCCTCACTTCAGACAAACTGTATATAAATTTGAGGGTTCCCACAATTATTCTCAGATTCCATAACTTGCTAGAAAGGTACACAGAATTCACTTTAAGTACTACCCTCACAACTACAATCATATCTTGGCAAAAAGATAACAATGATAACTAACCAAAAGAAGAGCCTCACAGGCAAATTCTGGAAGGGTTCTAGATGTGAAGCTTCTGTCATCTTCAGGGAAGCATTCCTTTTCTTGGTGCTAATGTGTGACAATACTTAAAGAGTATAGCCAAGCAGAGAAACTCAGCTGAGTTTCTGTGTTAAGAGTTTTCACTGAGCTTCCCTATGTAGGTGTGATTGAATGAATCATTGTCCATGTTACTGAATCTCCAGCTAGAGTTAAGAGCTGATACCATGTGGCTCAAAGCCTGAGCCCGCTAATCATACAGTTGGTCTTTCTAGCACAGTTAGCACTTTCCTCAGTCATCTGGTTAGTATAAACTATCTAGGTCCCCATCATGAATCATCTCATTAGTGTATCAAGAGGCCCACTATGAATAACAAAGGAACTCATTTATCATTGGTAAATTCCCAATATTTAGAGTTACATTAGTCAGGGTTCTCCAGAGAAACAGAACCAACCAGATGTCTGGCTGGCTGGCTCTCCCTCTCTCTTCTTCTCTCAATTTTAAATATAAGTATAGTTTTAAAACATAAAATATTAAAAATACATGTATTGGGGGCACCTGGGTGGTCCAGTGGGTTAAGCCTCTGCCTTTGGCTTAGGTCATGGTCTCAGGGTCCTGGGATAGAGCCCAGCATTGGGCTCCCTGCTCTGCAGGAGGCCTACTTCTCCCTGTCCCACTTCCTACCTGTATTTCTGCTCTCGCTATCCCTCTCTCTGTCAAACAAATACATAAAATCTTTAAAAAGAAAAGTTACCTCTCTGAAACAAGAGACAGAAACCAACCAGATTTTTTTTTATTACATGCTTCCTTTTTGACTGATAAAATCATATAGTTCCATAGTGCCCTATAGTGCCCTTTTTATAATGCACCTTTTTTTTTCTCCTGAAAATTTTAAGCCAAATATTAATGAGATGATGGGTATTTTTTTTTTACGCCTATTCCATTCCACTTCCTGGAGCTTGGTACATATTCAAGATAACAAAGCAGAGGGACACCTATTAATGTGACTCAATTCAGAGCAACAGATAGAAACAGAGAAATAATTCGCAGTGTACTGTGAGAGCTCCGAAAAACAGTAGCTACTCTTTCCCACCCTCAACTCCTATCCTGACGCTCAAACACAGTCCTATTCTGGACAAATGATTGACAATTCCATGTGTAGGTTAAGGAGAGAAAGGCAGGACCGTGGAGTCGTAAACTGGTGGGTTATAGTGAAGGTGTGGATTTAGGGAAGTAAACTGGAAAGACATAATGCAATATGGAGGTTTATTTCCTCAGAAGGAAGAAGATTTTGAGAGATGCTTTCGGATTCAGTGGGTAAGTATTCAAGAATCCATGGCTTCTGGGAAGCTGTGGTACTGCTAAACATCTAAAGGGATCACTAGTTCCATGTCTTTAGACCTGAATGGTGTCTACTAAAAGTTGTTTGCTAATAGGTTGTGTATCTCCTCTCTTTAACGAATAATAACCCAGTATGGCATTTATATATGTTTGTTTATTTTGTTATTTAAGTTCTGGGAAAACTAGCCTTAGAGTGAATCAGAACTAACACTAAGTCAGTCAAAGTGATGAACTTGTCGGGCCACGGCCAGATGTTCTTTGTATGTGTAGAGAAAGACAGAGGCATGTTTCTAAATTTGGTCATCTTTCTATTGCAACACATTGGGTGTGATTAGAAGTCAAGAAAAATGAGATTCATGGCATTAGCAAAACACTTGTTATTCTTCACTCTCCTAGTTAAATAATAAACATTTCTGACATGCTTTCCTTTTATACGAGGTAGATGTCATTTATACTTTAAATAAGATAGAAGTCTGCTTATTTTTGTCATCTTAGCAAGATTAACACATGATTTGTACAATTGCCAGTGTCATTTAAGACATAAAATAAATCAAGAAATTTAGCAATCATGTTATCAAAGTAGTCAAAGAGAAGTGGAGACTCATGATTGGGGTTAACCATGTGGAATTAGGAAGGAGGTGTTTAAACTGCTTAGTAATTCTAGATGGTCCCTGCATTTGCTAATTGTGTTTTTCACTATGTAAGCTTCTTTCCTCATTTTTATTTTCTAAGGGTTCAGTCACAAGCACCAGAAACAGAATTTAATCTTATTTGGCCCATGGGTGACAAAGATTAGTGGCTTAACTGGAAAACGGGTATAAGAATGGTGTGTGACATGTCTGATTTCCTACATATAGTAGCCTTGAACATCTTTATAAAATTTCTGTTGTTGTACTGCAGACCTCCTCTACCATACAGAGGCTACTTATTAAAAAATGACATTTCCAGAACTGTTTTGCAACTCCCTTGATTCAGAACCAAATTTCATGGAGAGAAAGGGGGTACAAGATGTATTTTGTAGGCACAGTCCAAATTGCCTGGAATTAGTAACTGTGCCATTTCCCTTATTGATTTTTTTTAACTGAAATATGATTCACATACAGTGTTATATAGTTTCAGGTGTGCAATATAATGATCAACAACTCTATACACACTCAGTGATCATCATAATAAATGTACTCTTAATCCCCTTTTATCTATTTCACCCATCTTCCTACCCACGTCCCTTCTGGTAACTACCAGTGTGTTCTCTACATTTAAGAGTTTGTTTGTTTGTCTCTTTTTATCTCTATTTGTTCTTTTTGATTCTGAGGTTTGTGTGGTTGGGATGATGAATAGATTCTGGTAGATTGTGAAGTTCAGTATTCTAGAGAAACCCAAGTCACTTCTTCATTATTCTTCCCATCCTGTACCCAGATAACAGTTGAAGGATATTAGTAAGGAAAGGAGAATAAATATGTGGGGGCAATTAGCAGTCTCTTCACTAATTTATGTTGACTACTCATACACATGTACACATGTGTGCACATGAATGGGTAGATTCATATATTGGAAGAAAGGAAACATCCAGAATTTACATGAGCCAAATCTACACACCACAAAGAATAACACAATATCATGTGAGGTAATGAATTTTTCCTCTTTTTTAATGTAGTCTACTGTCTTAATGATCCTCTAGGGTAATAGTAATGATTTTTTGCTACACTAAATAAGAAGAAATTATCTCTGTTCACTATTTAAATGTGGAGAGTATAATGTCAATTTGTCTACCCCCCAAAAGCCAACAAATTTATGGAGTGAGTATGACATTGAGTAAGCAAATGCTAGATATAATTACGATTTTATAACTAAAATTAATTCAGCACTGTTAAGGAAAGTTAGCATTATTTTTCTGTTTTTCTTTTTTCCCCCTTTTACTAAATTATCTCTAATGATAAGTTATGATGCTTTCTAATTTTACCTTCAATGATAAAATGTCCTCAATTTCCAACAGAGAAACAATGATGTTTTGTACTTTTTTGTCTTTAAAGAGGTTATTGATTCAATTGTAAACAATAAAATTATGGTTAGATAAATGGAAAGTTGGGAGATAGGAGAATTCAACATGATCTCAATACATAAAATTTGGTTCTGTAAGTAAAATTGGGTTTGGAAACATAGAGGAACTTAAATAAAATAAATAAATATACCATGTCTAAATGCATACAAGATCCAAATGTTCTCAAACTATTACTAAATTACTATTTAAATGACATTGTATTAACATTCATAGGAAATAGTTATAGGATATTTTGTTTTTTCTTTTAAAGATCTCACAGGTTTAGCTTAGTATAGGAGTGGTTGAAAGAAAGTATAATAATTAAAGTAATACATAAAACTAAAGGACCCACCATAAGATTGTACATGAGTGTCTTATTGGTTTTAAAGACAACATAAAATCTCTAGAGGAAACAAGAACTTTTATGATTTGGCCAGTATTTTCCCACCCTTCACTCTCACCACTCTCCATGTTCTTTCTTTTATTATTTATTTATTTATTTATTTATTTATTTATTTTTATTATGTTATGTCACCATACAGTAGTTTTTGATCTAGTATTCCATGATTCCTATAACACTCAGTACTCCATGCAATATATGCCCTCCTCCATAATAATATTATTAAAGATAATAATCCTTAATACCCATCACTGACTAACCCATTCCTTCACCCCCTTCCCTTCTTCTAAAACCCCCAGTTTGTTTCTCAGAGTACACAGTCTCTCATGGTTCTTCTGCCCCTCCAACCCCCCACCTTCATTTTTCCCTTCCTTATCCTAATGTCCTCCTACTCCTTATGATTCCACAAATAAATGGAACCATATGATAACTGACTTTCTCTGCTTGACATTTTACTTAGCATAATCTCCTCCAGTCCCAGCCATGTTGATGCAAAAGTTGGGTATTCGTCCTTTTGGTGGCTGAGTAATATTCCATTGTATATATGGACCACATCTTCTTTATCCATTCTTCTGTTGAAGAGCATATTGCTCTTTCCACAGTTTGGCTATTGTGGACATTGCTGCTATGAACATTGGGCACACATGGCTCTTCTTTTCATTATATCTGTATCTTTGGAGTAAATGCCCAGTAGCGCAATTGCACTACTTTAATTTACCTATTAAAAATAGGTAGCTCTGGTTAGTGCTGTGAAGTATGTAAACCTGGTGATTCACAGACATGTACCCCTGGGGATAAAAATACTTTATATGTTTATAAAAAATTAAAAAATTAAAAAAAATAGGTAGCTTTATTTTTACTTTTCTGGGGAACCTCCACTTTCCAAAGTGGCTGTACCAACTTGCATTCCACCAGCAGTGTGAGAGAGTTCCCTCTCCACAACCTCTCCAACATTTGTTGTTTTTTGCCTTGTCAATTTTTGCCATTCTAACTGGTGTAAAGTGTCATCTCAATGTGGTTTTGATTTGAATTTCCCTGATAGCTAATGATGATGAACATTTTTTCATGTGTCTGTTAGTTGTTTGTATGTCTTCTTGGGAGATGTGTCTGTTCATGTCTTCTGCTCATTTTTGGACTTATTTGTTATTTGGGTGTTGTTTGAGAAATTCTTTATAGATCTTGGATATGTGGCAGGATACAAAATCAATGCACAGAAATCAGTCCTTTCTTATACACTAATAATGAAACTGTAGAAAGAGAAATTAGAGAATTGATTCCATTTCCAATAGCACTAAAAAAACACAAGATACCTTGAAATAAACCTAACCAAGGAGGGAAAACATCTATACTCTAAGAACTACAGAACACTCATGAAAGAAATCAAAGAAGACAAAAAAATGGAAAAACATTCTATGTTTATGGATCAGAAGAATAAACACTGTTAAAATATCGATGCTGTCCAGAGCAATCTATACTTTCAATGCCATCCTGATCAAAATACCATCAGCATTTTTCAAAGTCCTGGAACAAACAATCCTAAAGTTTGCATGGTACCAGAAAAGATCCCAAATCATCAAGGAAATGTTGAAAAACAAAAACAAAGCTGGGGGCATCATGTTACCTGATTTCAATCTCTGTTATGAAACTGTGATCAACAAGACAGTATGGTACTGGCAAAAAGAAGACACATAGGCCAATGGAACAGAATAGAGAACCCAGCTATGGACCCTCAACTCTATGGTCAAATAATCTTGGACAAAGCAGGGAAAAATATCCAGTGGAAAAAAGACAGTCTCTTCAATAAATGGTGCTGGGAAAATTGGACAGCTATATGCGGAAGAATGAAACTCAACCATTCTCTTACACCATACACAAAGATAAAATCAGAATGGATGAAAGACCTCAATGTGAGACAGGAATCCAACAAAATCCTAGAGGAGAACATAGGCAGTAACCTCTTCAACATTGGCCACAGCAACTTCTTTCAAGAGACATCTCCAAAAGCATGGGAAACTAAAGAGAAAATGAACTTTTAGGACTTCATCAAGAACAAAAAGCTTTGCACAACAAAGAAAACAGTCAACAAAACAAAGAGGCAAGCCACAGAATGGGAGAAGATATTTGCAATGACACTACAGACCTCTCTCCATGCCCTGTACACTGTCTATTCTGTTAAGAATGTGAGTCCTTAAACAGATCAGAATGTTAACTAGTAGTACTTCTTGCTTCATCTGCTTAGAATGAACCCCATCCCTTTCAACCACCTGATAAACTCATTCTCTCTTTTAAGACTCAGCTGTATCTGAAAATCCTTCTGGAGTCCTTCCTGGTGTTAAAAAAAAAAAAAAAAAAATGGAAACCAGCCTTGAAAATCCCTGAGCAGACAAAACCATTTCAGTCATACAAACAAACTTAATTTAGCTTATTTTGCAGGAATAACTTGACCTGGGTCATTTCTTGCTTATGCCTCTGGAAATCATAAGCAAAATCTAAACTGTTTCCAAGGTTGCTATGAGGTAACCACCAACAAATTCCCTATCATTTAAGAAAAACCCCAATATTATAACCAATCCCCGTGAAGAAAAATATAATCACTGCTTTTTCTCTCAATAAGCTGCTTTTAAAAAATATACCCTCAGCCTCATTTCATGTTTTAGTTTGGGTGTCCCCAATTTGCAAACTGTCTGTTTTTTCTTCTTTTTTTGGAGGGGATGGAGGGATATCAGAGGGAGAAAGAGAGAGAATCTTAAGCAGGCTCCATGCCCAGCACCGAGCCCAAGGCAGATCTCTACTGCATGCCCCTGAGCTGAAATAAAGAGTTGAGCACTTAACCAACTGAGCCACCCATGCACCCCATATAAACTGTTTTTTTGATGTGTGCACGGTAAGTTGATACTAATTGCTACTTTGGTGATTCATTGGTTTTGCTTTGGCTATTTTTGAACTTGTGGTGCTTAACTTGCTCACGGTCAGGAGTTAGTGGCATCTTCTTTGTTTGTCTTGCAGCTGATGATTTCTCCTGGCTGGCACAAGGAATTATAATCTTTGGGTTACATTTGCTGAATGTGTTAGAAAAACTAAAATATGAAGTAGTGTTTTATACTTAAATTATCTCTTCACTCATCCCACATTCATGAAATAGGCTGACTTTCCTGCACTCAATTTTGCCTGGGGTAGGTTATGATTCTCTAAAGATGAAGCTGGCTGAGTGTACTTTAATTCTTGGCTTTTTGTTTTATTTTAGCTTTCTAAAACTTACAACCTAAAACCTTCAATTCTTGTAGTAGGTGAAGATAAACGGAATTGAAGATTTGAGGGGAAGGAAGTACTGATAGGAGCTTGAAAGTTATCAATATACATAGAAGAGGAAGCACTCTTGGGAAGTAGCAATATTGCTGAGGGGGTAACTATGAGGTACACTGAGGGAGAGTGAATCTCAGACATATGGCCCTGGAGGTATGCCCAAGTTCACCTTGTTTCCCACACGGCCTGAAGCAGCAGAGCCCCAGGGACCTGGGAGAGCCTTGGGAACAGGCACAACTGGAAAGCATATATATATTTTTAAGATTTTATTTATTTATTCAACAGACAGAGATTACAAGTAGGCAGAGAGACAGGCAGAGAGAGAGGAGGAAGCAGGCTCCCTGCTGAGCATAGAGCCCGATGCGGGGCTTGATCCCATGACCCTGGGATCATGACCTGAGCTGAAGGCAGAGGCTTTAACCCACTGAGCCACCTAGGCGCCCCTGGAAAGCATATTCTTATAATCAGTGAGACATCTTCTCTCTGTCATCTCCTTTAATCTTGTACAAAGAAATACAGAAAATGATTATGGTGAAATCTCCAGTCACCTTTGTTAGTTGAGTTAAAATCCAATTTTAGTTGAGTCATAAAAGAAAGCAAAAATATTAAGAATCGCCCCATATTCAAATAATTACATTCATTTGTAGTACACTTTGGTTTTAGAAATTATTCTAGACAGTTATTAATTTGGCTATGTCCTTTTCCATGTTTTGAAATCTTTGAGGCAGCCATCCTGTTTTGTCTTTATCTTCAATAACTATCACAATGCCTGACTCATTGGGGTGCTATAACAAATGTACAAAAATAGTGTAGAATATGTCTCATGTATGTTACATATGGATGCTTCATCCTGGATCTCAAAGGTCTTATTTACTAAAGTACAAGAGAAGGCGGGGACAATTCCAGGAACTCAGAGGATGCCAAAGATTCATTCATCATTTGGCCAAAGGCTTTGGGGAAAAAATTTAAAAGCCCATTTCTGTTGCATCCATAAGCAGGAGCAAAAAGTATGAATTTGCTTATGAAGACGCATTAAGACAAATACCTATGCCTCAATAAACATGCTGCTTTGTATACATCTGTTACAGCTGTAAAGTTGATAGATTATGCATGACTGTTGTTGAGGGGGTTGATTATGACACTAAATCAGGGAAACCAAACTGACCCAGACCTGAACTAACAAGTCAATTACAACAAGGAAAATAAATTCAAGAAACAAAAACAATGTAACAATAAAAGCAGCAGCAGAAACATGAGTTTCCTGAATATCCTTGAGGCTATTTCCTTCACTTGAAGTGGGCAAATGAATTTTTGTGCTGAGCTACTCCTACACATCATCTGGATAGCATGGGACCTAGCCAGAAGACCCTTGATAGCCCTTCTCCTGAGAGGATTGGCAGGGCTTAGTTGCATGGGATCCAATTTCTATCCTGAGATTTTATCAATCTTAATGTTCTAGCTAATTATATTTTAATAAACTTTAAACTTTTAAGAAAGTTAAATAAACTTTTTTTAAAGGACTTTGTAAATAAAAATAGGATTATGTATCTTGTTCTTTCATTTATCTTGTGAATTATAACTTTGTAATTAACTCACATGTTCATATAATTTTTGACAGTATATACACATACAGATGATATACATATATAAGCTATATATGTATATAAATATGTATTATTATATATAGTATTATGTATACTATATAAAAGTATTATAAAAGGGAAGGTTATAATGCTTTATTTAAAGAAATAAGTTGTGTAGTTGTGTGGTTTTGGTTTGTTTTTAAGTAGGACTCCACACCCAGCATAGAACCCAATGTGGGGCTTGAACTCACATCCCTGAGATCAAGACCTGAGCTGAGATTAAGTGTTGGGACAATTAAGTGACTGAGCCTCCCAGGCACCCTGTTGTATTTTTTATATGTTCTTATTGATAGACTTTTCTCTGGAAAATATATTTTCTGGAACTAAAAACCTCTTTATAAGAATTTGTTCCAGAATAGGAAGTAAATCTTTAACTTTTTCAACACCTGCAAGTTATTTTGCAAAGTAAAATGATTTTAAATGGAGCTTTTCAGTCTACATGAACATTTTCAAATATGTCAATGCAAAATCAGAGAATCTAATTTTTTTGCATATTGGTAAAATGTGAGCCAGAATAGTGATTCAGGGGACAATCATAGCCAAGAAGAATATGCATTCTTACCAAAAACAATTAGAGCACATAGTCACACACTCTATCAACTGAGCCAGCCAGACACCCCACTTATCTTTTTTCTTTTTTTTTTTTTGGACTAAATTCTTCATACACGCAACTAAACAAATGTGGACTGGTTCATGTAGGTAAATTGGATGCCAGAAGAAAAACATATCATTATAATATAATATTAATGAGCATTAAAAAGGAGGACTATTTGTGTGTGTGTGTGTGTGTGTGTGTGTGTGTGTGAACTCAGAGGAAAACATTCTCTTTGCTTTGCAAACTAGCAATCTAAGAGACAAACAAGATAACACTAGTGGAGGGTAGTATGGGTATTCAGGGTATAGACTTCATTCAGATAACAAAGAAGATTTTGCAAAATTAAATTCTCTCTGAAATGCACAAGGGTTTGAGATAAAATAATGTTATATTGAATATAAAGAAGCTTGAGGTCCAGAACTCTCAACATTTCTAAATTTTTTATAAGGTCTAAACCACTAAGAAAAATTATTTCTTTTATGTTTTTATTAGAGTAATTGCAAATTCTCTTAAATTAGAACACAAAAAATATAGAACGGATACTATCCTTCAGCTGAAACCATCTAACACAGTTTCATAAAGGTATTTCGCAATCATAATATAGCAAAAAGCCCACTCTGAAAATTTAAATATCAGCATGGTGTAACCTTGTCATGAAGACAAGGGAGGTTACAAGTTTGGAGTTCTCTATTTGAAAGAATTTTCCAGGTAGGAAAACTATATTTTCCAAATTCTGATTGTCTTCTCTGTACTCCTGCATTCCTTGGCTTATCTCAGAGATGTGTTTGAAGTCCATTTTAAGAAACTCCGTAGCCGTGACTTACCCCTAATCTCATGGAAATGGAGGTCAATTCCTGATCTAAAAAATATTACTTTACAAGAAAAAGAAAAAGATTTAAATGTTACAGTAAAATCTTTCATTTATTTTTCTTGTGAAGCATGGATTTAGGGAAAATATGCAAAAATTTTATAAAAATATAAATATTAGATTGGCTCTAAATGTCTAATTTTCAAGTTTATCTTAGTGTTCACCTCATTTGTGAGAATAAGCATAAGTTAAAATCATCTATTCATTTGCATTCACTAATCCCATCATCAAACACTGATACTTGCTATGTGCCTAGTACTTTGAATTAGGTATTCGTAACACAAAACTCCCTTCATAAAGGAGTTTGCAGTCTGGTGAAAGGCAATGCATCACTGAGAGCAAGCTGGATAGAACACACACTAACACATGGGTTTGTGTTTGTTCACCACATATTTTGTTAAAGGAAAAGCACTGGCACAGAAAAGTAGAAGACAACTTTTAAGCTAAGAGACCCCAAAACCATCTTCCTTCACTTGGCTACAGATTATTCAAGCTTTTTTGCTTCCTTAATTGAAAGCCTCATTGACTATACAGGTGGAGTGCTTAGATAAATTTTGTGTTAGCCCTTTTACCACTGCACTGAACTTGCCAGTCACTCCCATTAAGTGTTGGTTTCATGAAAAGAAGCTATGAAAATACTGTCTACTGGATACCATAGAAAAGGATTTTTCAAACCTTCATTTCTCCAAGTCTATTGAGAACCAACATCCATGAACTATTTAATAAGTTATCAATTACTTGGGATTTGAGTAAAACCATATTAAAACTACATCAAACTTAAGATAATTTACTCAGTTAAGCTAGCCACTGACATGCTTTAGCCTTTAAACAGAAGGTGATTTTTGCATATTTAAAACTCTTAGGCATCATTAAGAGATTAAAAACACTTCTAGTAGGAATGTTCACATTTTCCTGAATCAGCAACCTTATCATAGCATATAATTTTAAAATTGTAGTCAAGGCAACAAGGCTTCTTTCTCAACTGAATTCAGAACCAGATAAGACACAGATACAAAATTCACCATAATGGACATTAAGATGTTCATTTTATTACTAAAGACAATAGGTAATTAATCAATCAGCTTATGTTAACATAAAGTAATAAAAGACCCCTCACTTTTAGCGGCTTACAGCAACAAACATGTTTATTTCTTGACCACATGATGTTACCATAATGACTTGACTATGGCTCTGTTCATGTTTTCTTCATTTTGGGATCTAAGAAATAGGAGCATCCCCTATCTAAGAAATAAGATATCCCCTATCTACTTATCTCATGATAGAAAAAAAAAAAAAGAGCAGTGGCAAAATCGTACTTCAGCTCTTAAGGACTTCTGTTGAGAAATGATTCATCTCACTTGATACATTTTACTGTTTAAAACAGAGTTCCTGGGGCGCCTGGGTGGCTCAGTGGGTTAAAGCCTCTGCCTTCGGCTCTGGTCATGATCCCAGGGTCCTGGGATCGAGCCCCGCATCGGACTCTCTGTTCAGCAGGGAGTCTGCTTCCTCCTCTCTCTGCCTGCTTCTCTGCCTACTTGTGATCTCTGTCTGTCAAATAAATAAATAAAATCTTAAAAAAAATAAAACAGAGTTCCTCTAACTCAGCATTATTAACATTTGAGATTAGGTAATTCCTTGTTTTAGAGGGTCCACCCTTGTTTAGAGGGTACGATGTCTTGTGCATTTTTGTTTATCAATGCCCTTGGTATTTACCCATGAGATGTCAATAGCAACGCCCATGTTATAAGAAATTAAAATGTCTCTAGACATTACTAAGTGTTTCCTGGGGACAAAATAGTCTCTGGTTGAGAGTTAAAGGTCTAAAGCAATTCACCTAGCAGAGCCTAGGAAACGTTAGTATGACCTTACACCAGGGAGAGGTCCAGTAGACAGGGACTGGTAGGGAGAATTTCAAAAGGAGAAAGCTCAAAAGAAAGATAATGCATATTTTTACAATAATGCAATTCATAAGTGTACAGAGAACACACACACAGGGATAGAGAGGGAAAGAAAGAATGTAATAAATGTTAGCTCCCTGTGGGCATGATGGCTTAAAAGAGATACTGAAGAAGTTGAGCCATTCTGCGTCCAACTTCATGTACCCCAACCATTTATTAATCATCCTAAAATCACTGAAGGGAAAGTTAAATTTTTCCACAGAAAAATATATTTGAAAGAAGTCACAGAGTACATTAATTTAATTAACTCCAAGGCTGCTTCAGACTAAGAGTTTAAACATTTATCCATATATATAATCCAAAGTTTTACAATGAGATTAAAAGATAAAACTAAAATGTCGACCATGGTGAGGTGTCCTCAATTTGAATTTCTACCATTAGCACTATTAGGAAGAAAGTAAGTTTGATCAAATATTAAAGTACTTAAGATAGTTAAGGTGACTTTATGTCCTTGAGGTAAGTGGAGTTCAAAGTTCTTGATGAAATAAAGTCTAAAATTAAATAATTATTTCAACATAAGTTAAAGTAAAAAGAGTCTGATTATAAAATTAATGAAGCTCAAAAATGTTACTCCCCCCCCCCCCCCCCCGCCGTACTCAGTCTAATGCTGAGACATGCTGGATACCTAGGTGGAATTGGGATTCCCTCAAGGATTATAACCTATATGGTATATTACGAAAGAATCAAAGTCCCTTTGAGATCTTAGTGTTATATTCAACCCTAGGTGTTTCCTGGGTCTATCAGAAAAAGAAGAAACAAGATGGGATTGGGAGGGAGACAAACCATAAGTGACACTTAATCTCACAAAACAAACTGAGGGTTGCTGGGGGGAGGGGGTCAGGAAAGGTGGGTGGGGTAATGGACATTGGGGAGGGTATGTGCTATGGTTAGTGCTGTAAGTGTTTAAACCTGGCGATTCACAGACATGTACCCCTGGGGATAAAAAATTGTTTATAAAAAATAAAAATTAAAGCAGCATAAAAAAAAAAAAGCCTAGCAAGTATGCAAGAAAGTCATTTACTATCAGTAGTTTCTTATCACAGTGATGCCATTTTTTTTCCTCACCATAGCACATTCCTTCCCAAATGTTCATCAACCAGCCACCCCATTCCTTCCATTAGTTTCTATGGCAAAATTATTCCTAGAAAAATTATAGTTTAATGATCTAGGACCCAGCATTGCCAAAGAAACTGGCAGTCTTAAAGGTATCTTAATTAAACATATCAATGAGGAAAATCATTTGACTTCATTTTTGCCAGGATGCCTGTTAATCTATGCCAGTTTCTTGGAGACAAGAGACTTGGAATGTAAATTTAAATGTGAGAAAGTGCCAATGAAAAGTATAATTCTGACACACTGTTGACTACATCCAGGTGAAAATTCACCTAGGCATAGAGTCTCCATTGTATTTTTTTGAGGTATTTCTGACTCTTTAAGAAGTTCATGCCTTATTTTAAATGCTTCCTCCTCAAACATCTTTGGAAATTCTTATATTATTTCTAAGTTCCACACTTTGGCCACCCAGTGACCAGCACTGCATTGAATTGAGAGGGAACGGACCCTCTAGTTTACTGTCAAACCATGGCACTCCTTACTATAAAATTTACCTACTAGGGCTGCATTGTTAAAATCGAAATGCACAATTTCATTAAATCATCCTCATGGTGCAATACAATTCCCTATAAAATCTGCATGAATTCAAGTTCCACCACATAATGAGTAAGTTCCACCAAACCTTAAAGATATGTATCCACTCACATTGCATGTGTATTTAACTCTGTAGTAGTATTCTTTGTCTCTACCTGTAGACTTACAAACAAATACAACAGAATCGAGGATTAACATAAGAAATGAATTATTTCCCTCATCTGTGTTGAGCCTCCATAAATGGAGGGTCACAGACTTCAAACAGGTAGACTATATATACATACATATATATATATATTTTACACATATATTTTTTAAATATGCTGGCAAAGTCTTGATTTTCATACATGGCTATAGGTTTAATAATAAAGTAGTTTATTTATTTTACATCCATGAATAAGTATACTTGGTAGGCACAGAATTTACTAAAATCCAAAAGGTCTCTGTGATGGGAAACTGTCCTACTAATCTAATCCATGGCCTAGAAAGGATGAGAATAGATTCTCTGTGTGGGTGGCAAGTATGAAGGAGTGAAGGAGGGAGGGGCTGAGCTAATCATAATCAGCTTCTTCTAACTCCACTCTCAGATAACCCAATTCTCTCTGACGGGATGTGCAGTTGTGGACGGCTGAAAGAGGCCTACAGTGCCATTCAGAAAAGCACCTCCCCCTCCCTGCATAGAAAAATCGAGTCAAAAATTAAAAAATTCTCTTCCTTATATTGCTAATACTTTATTGAATGTTCTATTTAATTATTTGACTAATTATTATTATGATAAAAACATTTAATATCACAAAGTCTAATCTCTAGACAGTAGGGAAAAGTTTTGTTAAAAAATTATGGTCACATAATATGTGTATAGAATAAGATTAAATGTAGCACTTTCTGAGTTAATTGACCGAGGCATCAAAAAATGATCAGGCTTAACAAAAATAATTTCATGATATCTATACTATTTATTGCTCTTTATATAAGAATATATTAATACTGGTTTGATAATATATTAAGGCAATAAAACAGAGGGATAAATTTATGTTTTAATAACCACAACTTTTAGATTTTCCCCTTTAGTTTACTCTAACATAGATTATTCAAGTCTCAAGTAGATAATATTTTTCTATCTTCTTTCTTATAATATCCAGAGATAAGGGATTCCTTTTTAAAATATATTTTTTAAGGATTTTATTTATTTGGCAGAGAGAGAGCAGCAGGCAGTGGGAGAGGGAGAAGCAGAATCTCCGCTGAGCAGGGAGCCTCATGTGGAGTTTGATCTCAGGATTCTGAGATCATGACCTGAGCAGAATGCAGACGCTTAACCCACTGAGACACCCAGGTGCCCCAAGGGATAAGGGATTCTTTAGAAGATGCTGTTCTTCACTTTTTTTTTTTAAGTAAGTGGTTATTTTAGGGACTATTTACAAAGTAGACAATAGCTTTGTCTCTTTGAAGATACATTACTACACTAGGTACATTAAAATATATCTTACTTTCTTATAATGATGATTTTTAGGAAGTACATTGTTATAAATGAGCACTTTATTCATTCAACAAGTGTTTTCTTGGTGCTTATTGTATGTGTGGGGCCCTTCTAGGTATGGTAGTTTCTTAGATTTGCTGAAACACATGTTCATGAAGGAAGAGGATAAAAATGATTCAGGAAATGCAGAGATTTTAATTTTAGTGACTATGAAAAAGTAATCATTTTGGCAATGAAAAGAAGTTTCTTTTTATAAGATAAAGAGTAAGTTTAATCTCAACATTCAAAGTTCAGTGTTATTAGTAAAGGAAATGTATAAAGTGAAGAAAAGCTAGAAGCATGGAGAAGAGTTGGAATAACAATACAATAGGTTCTGTAACATGTAATGAGAACCTTGATCCCAGAAATGGGAGCTTATAGATTTATAATTTCTAATTAGAAGACCGTGTTTGAAGGAACATATGTCTAGGTCTTAAATTTTGTTCATAATACTATTCCCTATGTTTTAAATAAAAACACAGTTACTTCTGTACATCATCCTCTATGTATGTCTATATTAGTTTAAGTTGAGGACATAAACCTGAATTTTCTAAATTCAGAAGTTCTGTGGCACCAGACTTGTCAAAAAAGTGAAGAGCTCGAGTTTTACTTTAAAATTTTAAAAAATTAGGGATTTTTTACATAACAATGGTTTAATTTTCTATTATATTCTCTTGTCCTATGTGTTAATGTAAGTTTAGTTCAAGTTTTTTTGTCATATTTGATATGGTTCAATCCATTCAGACACTGACTTTGATGTTCACATTGTCAATCATCGAACAATAAACTGTCATATCTGTCTTGTGGAACACGATGTTGCTTACCTTACTGATACTGCTACTTTAAAGATTATATTAGTCCTCATACTCTTTGGGGGAAATTGTAAGAGAACATAGTCTGGGAACTAAGGGTACTTATCAATATCATAATTAGTAGTTAGAGGTCAGATAGATTTTTTAAAATAAATATTATATTCAAGAAAATGCATCTTATGTTGATAGTCTTATTTCCAATTTTAATTTAGAAAGACTTATTTTATTTACATTTTAGTTTCTTTTATGCTTAAGGTCTTGGATTCCAATGATCATAATATTTTTATATTATACTATATGCTTTTAATTGTGAAAATTTTTCAGAATTTTACATTATATTCAAATTATTAGTAAATTTGAAAAAATTAAGTGTTGAATGTATTTTTGTCCTTGAATGTTGTACACACAAAAGAATCCATCATGAAGAATACGCCTCAAACATATTACAAACATTTTAGTGACTTACATGTGTATTTTTGTTGGATATATTTATAGGATAGGAATTTAGGGGTTATAAGTTATGCATATATGGTAGATAAGCCAAAGAATTTTCTAAAGTTGTACAACTTTAATCTCCTACTAATAGTGAATGAATGATCTAATTGTTGTACATCATTAACAAAGCTTGAAATTGCCAGCTTGTTTAATTTTAAATTATCTAATTTTAACCACTCTACTTAGTGTTTCTCAAGGCTTATTTTGTTGAATATTAATATTCACAGGGCTTATTTTGTTTAATTTAATTTTGAATGTTTATTTCTGTGACTTTTAGTGCATGTAAAGCCATATAAAGCCAATACTACAACACTACCTAAACTCTAAATTCTAAAAGTTTGTTCTGTTCTCCATCACTATAGTTTTGTCTTTCCAAGAATGCTATATAAATTGAATCTATATAAACTTCCTCTGTAGTCAGTGCATGAGGAGGTTTTCTGCTACAGTGTTCACAAGTCTGGATTCTAAGCAAAAAAAAAAAAAATAAATAAATAAAATAAAAATAAACAAAAAAATGGAATTATTATCAGACTTACACTAAAGTAAGATGAATTCAAATATTACTATAACTAGTTTAAAACAAGTGAATTAATTTAGGTCTATGGTTATATTAAATTGTGACAGATTGGCAGTTTTCTTTCCTTAAAAAACTAAAAAACATATCTAATTGTAGCATGTATTTTTATCTCTATGCATCATCTACAACTCTTTATAAGTGAAAATTTCCTTTGTGAAACATAGTTCTCAATGGGAAGTTGTGAGACATAGGGGAGAGGGAGGGAGAAGGAAAGAGAGAGGAAAGAGGAAGAAGAGGAGGAGGGAGGGTTGGAGGGAGGAAAAAATGGAGAGGAGGGACGAAGGAGAGGGGAGAAGAAAGACATTGAGTTCCTAGCTAATAAAACTAGTAGTAAAAATAGCTCAATGGATTATAGGTGATTTTATTGAGGGGGGGGCAAGACAACTTAAGATAGAGAACATAGAGAACAACCAATAAAAATGTAATGTTTAAAAGAAACAAGGACTGAAACAGAATAGGCAGGTAGTATACAAATTCACAAAATAAAAAAAGGTCAAAGAATATATTGTAATCAGTTTCCAAATACTGTGTAGGAAACAAGTAGTCTCTAACACTGATTCTTTCAAGGGGATAAAAGGTCAGACTGTCACAAATTATACAAGATGGGTTTGTTTGTTTTTTTTTTTAATTTTTTTTTTAATTTATTTGACAGACACAAGCAGGCAGAGAGGCAGGCAGAGAGCAAGGAGGAAGCAGGTTCCCCTCTGAGCAGGGAGCCCGATGTGGGGCTCGATTCCAGGACCCTGGGATCATGACCTGAGCTGAAGGCAGAGGCTTTAACTCGCTGAGCCACCCAGGCGCCCCCAAGATGGGTTTTAATACATTTTCTACATCATTTATTCAGAAATCAAAGTTTCCACAAGGACCAATACACAGGTATTGAAAAAGAGTTTTAAGAAGAAATAATGTATATTTATTGAACATACAAAATGTGTTTGACAAATTTAGGTATGGTTTTAAGGTCTACAAAACATTCAGCCTAAGTTAATGGAGATTATCTTCATGAGCAATTATAAGAAAAGCGGTGAGGGTGCCTGGACGACTCAGTCCATTATGCATCTTCCTTCAGTGCAGGTCATGATCCCAGGGTCCTGAGATGAAGCCCTGAAGTGGGCTCCTTGCTCAGCAGGGAATCTGCTTCTCCCTCTTTCTTTGCCCCTCCACCTGTTTATGCATGTGTGTGCTCTCTCTCTCTCTTATATCTCAAAATAAATAAAATCTTTTTTAAAAAGCAGTGAAAGAATACCCATTTACATCTGCTCATTTTTAATTGGATTATTCATTTTTGGGTGTTGAATTTTAAAGTTTTTATATATTTTGGGTACTAACCCTTTATCAGATATGTCATTCGCAAATATCTTCTTCCAATCTAGTTTGCCTTTTAGTTTTGTCAATGCTTTCCTTCACTGTGCAGAACGCTTCTATTTTGATGTAGTCCCAGTAGTTTATTTTTACTTTTGTTTCCCTTGCCTCAGGAGACCTATCTAGAAAAAAGTTGCTATGGCCCATGTCAAAGAAGTTACTGCCTGTGTTCTTTTTTAGGATTTTGATAGTTTCAGGTCTCACAGTTAGATCATTCGTCCATTTATTTTTGTGTTGGAATAAGAAAGTAATCCAATTTTATTTTTCTGCATGTTTCTGTCCAGTTTTCCAAACAGTTCATTAAAGGGACAATCTTTTTCCCATTGGATATTCTTTCCTGCTTTGTCCCAGATTAATTGGCCATATAGTAGTGTGTTCATTTCTGTTCTGTTCTATTGATCTGTGTCTGTTTTTGTGCTAATACCATACTGTTTTGATTACTGCAGCTTTGTAATATAATTTGAAGTCTGGAATTGTGATGTCTCTGGCTTTGCTTTTCTTTTTTAAGGTTGTTTTAGATATTTGAGGTCTGTTGTGATTCCATGTAAATTTTAGAATTGTTTATTCTAGCTCTGTGAAAAATGCTATTGGTATTTTGATAGGGATTGCATTAAATGTGTAGATTGCCTTGAGTAATATAGACAATTTAATAACATTTACTCTTCTAATCCATGAGAATGGAGTGTCTTTCCATTTGTTTGTGTCATCTTTAATTTCTTTCATCAGTGTTTTATAGTTTTCAGAGTACAGGTCTTTCACTTTCTTGTTAAGTTTATTTTTAGATATCTCATGGTTGTTGGTGTAATAGTAAATGGGATCAATTCCTTGATTTCTTTCCCTGGTGCTTCGTTATTGGTGTATAGAAATGCCCACAAATTTCTGTACATTGATTTTGTATCCTGTGACTTTACTGAATTTGTTTATCAGTTCTGACAATTTTTTGTTGAGTCTTTTGGGTTTTCTGTCTTTAGTATCATGTCATCTGCAACTAGTGAAAGTTTGTCTTCTTCCTTGCCAATTTGGATGCATTTTATTTGTTTTTTTTTTTTTTTTGTCTGATTGCTGAGAGTAGGACTTCAAGTTCTATGTTAAATAACAGTGGTGAGAGTGGACATCACTGCTTTGTTCCTGACCATAGAGGAGAAGCTCTCGTTTTTCCCTATTGAGGATGATGTTAGCTGTGGGTTTTTCATATATGGCCTTTATTATATTGAGGTTTGTTCCCTGTAAACCTACTTTGTTGAGGGTTTTTTTTTTTTTATCATGAATGGGTAGGCAGAAATGAATAGACATTTTTCCAAAGAAGACATACAGATGACCAACAGACACATGAAAATATATTCAATATCACTCATCAGGAAAATGCAAATTAAAACTACAATGAGATACCACCTCACACCTGTCAGAATGGCTAAAATCAACAACACAGAAAACAACAGGTGTTAACAAGGTTGTGGAGAAAGGGGAACTCTTGCACTGTTGGTGGGAATGCAAACTGGTACAGCCACTCTGGAAAATAAAAAGGGGGTCTAAAAAGTTAGAAATAGCACTACCCCTACAATCCAGCAATTGCCCTATTCAGTATATGCCCAAAGACTACAAAAATACTAATTGGAAGGGATACCTGCACCATGATGTTTATAGTAGCCTTATCTTTGATAGCCAAATTATGAAGGTAGCCCAAATGTCCATCAGCTTAGGAATGGATAAAGAAAATATAGTTTATATATAATGGAATATTACTCAGACACAAGAAAAGAATAAAATCTTGCCATTTGCAGAAACATGGATGGATCTAGAGAGTGTTATGCTAAGTGAATTAGAGAAAGACATTCATACCATATGATTTCACTCAAATGTGGAATTTAAGAAAAAGCCAAATAAATAAAAGGAAAAGAAAGAGAGAGACAAACCAAAAACAGACTCTTAACTATAAAGAACAAACTGATGGTTACCAGAAGGGAGCTGGTGAGGGTATGGATTAAACAGGTGATGAGGATTAAGGAGCACACTTGTGATGAGCACTGGCCGTTGTATGGAAGTGTTGAATCACTATATCGTATACCTGAAACTAATATTGCACTGTACGTTAACTAACTGGAATTTAAATAAAAGCTTAAGAAAGAAAAGAACAAGTAATGAGGGATTGTGGAAAAAATCTCCTTTCTTTAAATATCAGTTTTCTTCTTCACTATGTGAGTTTAAGTTGGTAGTACCTTATGCCTAATTTTCTTCATATATAAAATTATGACAATAAAACATACTGCATTGGGTTATTCAGATTTAGGATATCTGGCACATAAGGAACAGTCGCATATTAGATAGTATTACTAATTAAATATTCACTTGTTTAAGGAAAGATGAAGAGAGAAAAAAATCTTTGAATTCTTAGCATAAACTCTAGTGTCTCTACTTTTAAAAGGAGGTACTACATGCTTCTGTGTCTGTAATCATGTTTGTTATGTGACTGAACACATTTTTTCAAACGGCATTTTTTGGTGGAGAAACCCTAGACTGAACTCACCAAGAAGGCACATTCTTGTGAAAGTCTTTCTCAGGGTGGGTCTGGACAGGACCTGTTACTTGATCAACCACAAGGAGATAAATTCTGCCCCAAACCTGATTTTACAAGCAGATTGTTCCCCACTTGAGCCTTTGATAAGACTCTGGCCCACATGGGTACCTGATTGTAGTCAGATGAGACCCTAAATAGGATCTAAAGTATATGTATATATATTTGTGATACATATATATACCTGATCTACCAGGAAGACAAACCTAAGGAAGATAGTAAATTCTAGCTTCAACCATCATTTATTTCAGTATAAGGCTCTGTGAAGTTCATTCTTCCTGACCACACTCAGCTGTTTGGGAAGTCCTTCTTGTGTGTATAAATCTTATGTATCTTATGTACTTATGCATACATGTGTACATATAGATCTTATGTTCATAGATTACTTGGCAAATAAAACTTGGTGAATAAAAGCCTCTTTTTATATGTTGAATTCTTAAATATGTAGGTAATTGAATTATATACTCAAGAGATAAGTTTCCTAGATATAATTCAAGGAAAAGTGAAGGTAATTATGCAGGGTTCCTGGGTGGCTCAATCAGTTAAGCATCAGATTCTGGGTTTCCATTCAAGTCATGATCTCAGTGTCATGGGCTCGCTCCATGTCTGACTCCACTCTGGGCATGGAGCAGGCTTAAGATTCTCTCCCTCTATCTCCTTATGCCCCTCCTCCTTAACTCGAGCATCATGCCTAACTCTCTCCCTTGGGGGGGGGGGAAGAAAAGAAGAAGTGGGATGATGGGGAATTATTGTTTACATCAATCAGGACATCATTTCAGGTTTTCGCTGTATATAACATGGGTTCTACAAGTTGAAATCTTGGTGTTCTCCTCCATCTTTCACATCCAACATCTGTCTTCTTTCAACTAATATCACAGTTACTATTGCTGCATAATGATCACTCCAAAAGTCAGTGATGTAAAATCACAAAAACTTTATTATGCTTCATATTCTGTTGGACGAAATTCATAAAAGGCTCAGTGGTGATGGTTTATCTCTGCCCCACAATGCTCAACATCTTGTCTTTGAAGATATGAATGCCTGAAACTGGAACGATTTGGTCTAGAAGTTTTACTTCCCAGATACCCTTTTCGCAGATACTTAGTCTTAGGCTGGATCAGCTGAAGGTTTGGTATAGCTGGGACTGCCAAGCAAAGCATTAACAGAGGCCTCTTCATGTGAGTTTGGCTCCTTCCAACATGGCATCAGACTTTGAGTGGAAATGCCATGAAACAGGATGTTGTGATAACCAGAGTTGTTCCAAGAGAGCCGGGGGTTACCACATGTGCTTTTCTGGCCAAGCTTCTGATATCATGCTGTACTCTTTTGGCTACTCTCTTGGTTACAAGCAGTCATGAGCCCAGCAGAGATATGATAAGAAGGGATTAGACTCCAGATTTTGATGAGGAGAGGAGACTGGAGAGTATATTGGGTAGAAGACACTGTGGTGGTAGCCAAATTTGGAAAACACTTTCTGCCACATTTGGTATTTTAAAGCTCTGAACAAAAAGCCAGATGATTTGGGTTGTAATATTTCTCCTAACACTTCTTAATGCAAGGAAGTCATTAGCCACCACAAACTGTAGTTTGCTCATCTGTATTCTGAAAGGTTTGAATTATATAATATATATAGTTCTTTGGGATAAAAGAAGATATGATCCATTGTAGTCTAAAAATAATTTTCCTTTTCATTTGTATTTCCCCCTACAAACTGCCAGGACTTCTGGGATAGTTATTAAGCCAGTGGGTAAGCACTAGTTTAATTTGATTTCCACTAGAACATAGTAAAATTAGATGAAAAGTAAATAATAGGGGATAATATGGCTACTAAGACAATGGAATATTATGTAGATAGAGTGTTAGCTTGAAGTATAGCATCATGGAAGAAAAATTCTTTGCTAATTCATCCATTCAACAATTTTCAATTAACATTGTTTAATGGCATTATTAGGATATAGTAAAATATTAATAGATATTTTTATTACAAGAATATATGTTTCTTAACTTTTATTATAAGAATAAAAATTCCTTAATTTGTCTTTAAAAAGGCATCATGAAAAAGAAATAGAATTTTTACTGGGTTGTTTTGTAACTTTATAGCTTGCAAAATAAAGTGAACTATTTTAGTGAAATAGTTCAGTAGTGAACTTACTATAGTGATTACACTATATTACACTATTTAGATGTTTTAGTGAGATTCATATACTAGTACCCATAAATATTCACATCTGTAGTGTGATTATTTGAGTACTCACATCACTTAAGCTTAACAAGTATTAAATGCAACAGGATGTACCTGTTAATAGTAAATGAATTATATTTATAATGTAATTATTTAAAAAATGGCAAAAACAATACTCAAGAAGATCGCAAACTAAAATTCAAACATTTATTTTTATACTTGATAGCTATATACACAAGTTAATAGATATATATGAATTATTCAGATGTCAGGTTAATCATTTGTAAAATAAAAAAGTTATATTTCCAGATTGTGAAAGCTCCTTATATATATAAAATTCTGTGCAAAATAATATGAAACAATAATTAAAATATCAATCAATATAGTGAAAATAACTGACCTATCTTTGTTAGATATTGAACACTTTTAGCATTCTAGTTCAATAGCTGCATCTATAATCTATCTATATACCTATTTATAATCTCTTTATTCATCCTAGATTCGCAAATAAAGTATCAGATTTAGCATTAGCCAACTTAACCCTTATTCTATGGAATAAATAATATATTGTCATCAAAAATATATTTACAGTCATAATTTTTATTTGTGTTTTAAAATAATATATAATATATTTGGAGAGGTTTGGGGGGATTTTATGTCAAATTAAACAATTAACTGTCTATTTATTCTTTGTTCTTTAAACCTTTTGGCAAAACATCTCTTTGAATCAATTTCCTGTTCTTACTCCTTTTCAGGAAGCCCATTTGGCAATTTATCTAAACAGGATAAAATAAAACTTTTGAGAATAAATCTAGAAACTAGCAAATCCATGTTGCACTTAGAGATCCAAATGATTACTTAATATAAAATCCATTAAGAATCTCAGATAACGTAATGTAAGATTTTAAAATTATCTTATCTTTACAGTATAATTTTACTGAGGGAAGTATGCATAAGATTAGAATCATTAAAACTTGTCAAACTGAAAAAGCATTCAACTAATTTAACTAATAAAGTGATATAAAACCATAATTGATACTATGAAATCTGAGGGAAATATCACCGGGATGCCAGGACCTGATTCTCTGAAATGAAGAAATGCAATATTGCAAAAGACAGATTTTTTCAGGGTTGCGAAGAGGATTGTTTCTAATTTCCTAAAAGGTTTAGTGAAATTACCACAAATTGTAATTTTTGGAATTTGAGTATGAGTGGAGAATTAGGTGCTTGTTATAATGGAAATATTTATTTGGAGAAAGATAAACACATTTAAATAAAGGTAAATCACCTTTAGATGTATTAATCATTAGTTACCCATTACCTACCAAGTTGGCTAGTAGTCAGTGAATAAATAGAACATAACATCATAATGTTTTAGTGGGAGTTAGGTTTAATATTAAATAGAGTAGTTCTAAATAAAGACTCTTTTAGAAGGGATAGTTAGCCATGAACATGACCAGAATTATCCAGAGAGTACTTAAATTTTGCTGCAGAGGAAATTATAATTTAGGTTGAAGATATTAAAGAGAATTGATGGGCAGGGGAAAAGATTAAGGGTTAAGTAGGTTATTAGGTAGGACACTTGTGATAAGCACTGGGTGTTTTATGTAAGTGACTGAATCTCTAAATTCTACTCCAGAGACCAATATTTCAGTGTGTGGTAACTAACTGAAATTTAAATAAAAACTTGAAGCTACAAAAAAATTTAAAGAGAATTGAAACCAGTTCAAAAGAATTTCTTGAATTATATAATAGAGCCATTTAGATATTTTCAAATTTAAAATATGGTCTGTAATTGTAGTTTGTGGTCATGTATGAAAGTTGTTTATCGAGTTTATATGCTGTATTTGTTTTGCTTTAAAATTTTAAATACTATGTTTCAACAGTAGAAGGGAATTTGAATGTGATTTTTTAAAATAAAATGTATGAATATACAAAAATAATTCTTGGGAAATGTTGCTTGGGAAAATTGTGCATTTAATTGTAGCAAGCATATCAATATGCTTACTATCTCTTGTTTTTTCAACCATTTCAGGAAACAGCAGATAAAATAATATTTTCTAAAAGTGCATTTCCTGAGGATAGCCAAGCTATATGACACGTATTTTTAATTATTATGCTGGAGAAGAGAACATGTCCTACGATATAAAACTCTAAAACATTTTAAAATATTATTTTTCATTCTCCTGGACTAGGAAACATTTCCTTTCATCAAATGTGTACACATCTTGAGGCATGGAAGAAGATTGCTGGGCAGGGAGATGCTATTCCTCTTTGTCCCTATATTTATCTATTTTTGGCCTCAGGCTCAAGAATAAAGCTGAATAAATTCTAGCACTTGAAAGAAATGGGAAAGCAGTTGTCTGGGAAATTTTTATTAGCATATATAACAACATTAGTATATAACCTTATCATATGTATATTTATTCACAAATATATATAAACATTCAAACTGTATTTAATTATAAGATTCACTCAGTAAAGTATGAATTATAAAAATTAGTACCTATGTATAGATGTATTCTTTTTACATGCTGATGGATGATGTATGCAATCTCTGGGATGGATACTTCTATTTGGAGTCTGTGTACAATGATGTGAATTTACTTGTCTGGTTTACTGTTATATACTTATACATTTATATCCATATTGAGCACATTTTATGAGACAGCTAGTCTGCTCAATAAATATATTTGGATTTAGTCTAACTGATTAATTAGGACTAAAGAACAGAACTTATGAAGCTGTCTGTAATTCTTGGCCAGATTCATCTTAAGATTCAGTCCCAAATTTTCTATATCTTTGTTCCTATGTACTTGAGAAATAAACAATGTCTTAATCAATCAATCCTGTATGTTTCCTTAAACACATACACATATACACGGGGGGTCAGTTTCTGATGTTATATATACATCTTATTACACTTTTCTTGGATCAGCTGGTTCTGTCTTTGTTATTTTTGCAGTGTCTGCAAAGAGCCACCCACTCTTTAGTGTATAATACATAATGCCCAAACCCTCAGATAGACATTCAGGACACACCTGGCTTCAACATTTCTTGAGAAATTTAGTTCACATCCATGTAGATCTTATACTCCAGACACACTGAAAATTCTATTGTTCCCTGGACTTCATAAGTCTGAACTTCTGCTTATTTTCTTTCTGCCCCAAATTCTCTTCTCCAGGCATCTCTTTTCTCCATGAGAGCTCAGATCTCACACACATCACTATATGATATCCTACATATATCATCCTCTTCCTCTTTCTTCTTCTTTTGGATTTCCTGAGTTTGTGTTAAAATATAAATAAGAAAATTAACCATTTCAACTATTATTGGTGTATAATTAATTGGCAGTAAATGCATTCCCATTGTTGTGCAACCATCGTCACTATCTTCTTCATAATCCCAAACTGAAACTCTTTACCCATTAAACAAGAACTCCCCATTCTTCCTCCTTTATTTTCTGCTAACCACCATTCTACCTTACTGCCATCTCTATGAGTCTGAGTATTCTGGGACCTCATGTATGTGAAATCATACAACATTTATTATTTTTGTCTAATTTATTTCCCTTAGCATAATGTTTTCAAGGTACATATATGTTGTGGCATGTATCAGACTTTTATCCCTTTTTTTTTAGTGTTCTTTGTATACAGTTTTTAAATTTTTTTTAATTTTTATTTTTTATAAACATATTTTTATCCCCAAGGGTACATGTCTGTGAATCGCCAGGTTTACACACTTTACAGCAACTTTTATCCCTTTTTAAGGCTGAATAATATTCTATTTTTTACATATGCCACATTTTGTTTGTTTATCTCTTCATCTGTTGATGGACCCTGGGGTTGTTTTCACATTTTGACTATTGCCATAATGTTTCTTTGATATACAAATATCTGTGTCCCTGCTTTCAATTCTTTTTGGAAATTAACAGAAGTAGAATTGCTGGTTCCTTTGGTAATTCTATGGTTGATTTTTTGAGGAACTCTCATGCTGTTTTCCACAATAGCTGCACCATTTCACATTCCCACTAGCAGTGTAAGAGAGTTCTAATTTCTCAATATCTTCTCCAACCCTTGTTTTCTTCCTTCCTTCCTTCCTCTTTCTTTTCTTTTTCTTTCTTCTGTTTCTTCCTTCCCTTACTTTCTTCCTCTTTCTTTTTCTTTCCTTCTTTCTTTCTTTCTTTCTTCTTTCTCTTTTTTCCTTTCTCCCTCCTTCCCTTCCTCTCTCTCTTTTAGGTATTACCTATCCTAATGGATATGAAATGGTAAACAATTAAATAATATTTCTCTTTTTATTTTACAATTATCTGCTTATGATTTTATAAATTATTACAGTCTAGAGATTATTTAGTACTTTTCTGCCTGTCTGAATCACTAAAATATTTGAGTTAGATTTTTTTCTTAGATGCACTTTTTTGGCACATAACATATATATATTTTAAAGATTTAGTTATTTATTTTAGAGGGAGAGAGAGCATGAGTAGAAGGAGAGGGAAAGATACAGCCTTTCCCCTGAGTGTGGAGCCCCATGCAGGGCTTGATCTCACAACTCTCAGATCACAACCTGAACCAAAATCAAGAGTCAGATGCTTAACTGACTGAGCCATCTAGGTGCCCAGCACCTCATATATTTTATAATAAACACTCGATAAGTATTTGTTTGATATTCACTACATTTCCATATATATCACTGTAAATTTGTTTCATTTTCAATGTTTGAAAATATTAGGTATTTTATTATGGTAATTGTGGCAAATTTCATTAAAATAGTATTAGTTCTGTTCATTCTGATCCATCTATAGTTAATAGCATGCACAATTTTGGTTGTTCTAAATAGCATGTATTGATTCCAGATGGTTGTCAGTAATGGGTATAATGAAAAATATGGAGGGGGCTAATTTGGTCTTACTTCTGTGAGGTAAGTTAGGTTAGGAAAGGAAATATTAGGAAAACTAAAAAGCAGAAAACTAAAAATAGAAAACGCAGAGCTGCAAAAGTCATGCCACATGAAGTTGATCAGGGACAGGCAACTGGTAAGTATGGAAGGACACTCTTATTAAATGGAAAGTCAATCAATAGAGATAAAAATGAACAAATAAACAGGAAATAATTTGATTAGTCTTTAAAAACCAAAGACAAAGGAATGTAAGTACAAAAATTCATTATAGATACCATTATAGATACCATATCTATTTGGTATAGATACCAAAAAAATTCATTATAGATACCATAGATATACACCAAAAGGCTTTGATAGAGGAGCAACCCTTACCTTTGATAAATAAATAAATAAATAAATAAGTATTCAGATCAGAGTGTGTTACTTAGGTTAACCAGGAAGCAGGTAAGTGTACATCTGCATGAAGCTGTGCAAATGCAGGGCAAGTTTTAAGACTACCCATTCAAATTTTGGGACTATACAATTCAAATATTCTCAATATCCTACAGTTAAAAAGGAACTTCTCAAACTATTTAAGTTCAGAAAAGCAAAATAATTTATACCAAAAAACGACATATGGTGTCAAATATTTTAATGGAAAATTGATTTTTATTGAATATAATTAGAACACTAATCAATTATAAATGCCTTTTCCAGGAAAGAAATGTCACATTTATTTATTTATTTATTTAGATTTTTATTTATTTATTTGAGAGAGAGGAAGAGAGAGAGGGAGACAGAGAGAGCACAAGAGGGTCAGGGGATGAGGGAGAAGCAGACTCCTGCTAAGCAGGAATCCGGATGCAGGGCTCAATCCCAGGACTCAAAGGATAATGACCTGAGCTGAAGGCAGATGCCTAACCAACTGAGCCACCCAGATGCTCCTAAATGTCACTTTTAAAAGATGCCAAGATAATCTACCTTTGAAAATACCAAAGAGAGTCACATAAATTACTGGTAAACAGACAAGTGTATGAGACTTGAAAGAAGGAAGACACATTCACTTTGGCTACAATCAGAAATGTCATTTGCAAAGTGAGATTTAATCTATGTTGATGAAATCTTGTTATATGCAATGTTATATAAGACTGGATTCTAATGTAACACTTTTCTTCTTCAAAGCTCTCCATATGCATTTACTAGGAATCATTGAGGTTAAATTTTGTAGTATGGGTGTATTTAGCTAGGAAATAAAGCAGAATAGATAAAAATAGTTTTCTAGTGAATGTTAACCCTAGGCCAGTTTCTACATTGGCCACGATTTTTAGCTCTGTGTTAGCACTTTATGGTCATTAGCTTCTTTCCTCACTTAAAATTGAATAATTTATTGCATTTTATTATATCTTACTGATTTAAAAAAATATATAGCAAATGTACTTTCTAAAAAGTGGATTTCAAATTAATGAAAATAAAGCTACTAGATGATTTAGTATAGTTTTTATAGAATTCTAAAAGCTAATTTTCTAAGAGAGACCCAACATGCTAACCAGAGGAAAACATTTTGAGAGAACAAAATATTCCAAAGTTACATTATATTTTATCTTCATTTTTTTTAATATTGTATATAACATTTCATATCCTGTACCAATGCAAAGTTTGTTTTCTGAATAAATGATGAGATCTCTAACATGATAATCCTACCATTCACTCAAAAGATAAATATTTACTTCATGGTTTAGGGTAAAAAAATAACCTCAATCATTTAAATAATATAATAAAACTGTTGGCATATGTCTTTTTTTTTAATTTTGATTTTTTTTTCTTTTCAGCATAACAGTATTCATTGTTTTTGCACCACACCCAGTGCTCCATACAATACTTGCCCTCCCTAATACCCGCCACCAGGCTCCCCTAACCTCCCACCTCCTGCCCCTTCAAAACCCCTCAGGTTGTTTTTCAGAGTACATCTTCTCTCATGGTTCACCTCACCTTCCAATTTCCCTCAACTCCCTTCTCCTCTCCATCTCCCCATGTCCTCCATGTTATTTGTTATGCTCCACAAGTAAATGAAACCATATGATAATTGACTCTCTCTGCTTGACTTATTTCACTCAGCATAATCTCTTCCAGTATCCAACAGCACATTAAAAAGATTATCCACCATGACTAGGTGGGATTCATCCCTGGGTTAAAAGGATGGTTCAACATTCACAAATCAATCAGTGTGATAGAACAAATCAATAAGAGAAGAGAGAAAACCACATGGTCCTCTCAATTGATGCAGAAAAAGCATTTGAAAAATCCAGCATCTGTTCCTGATTAAAATGCTTCAAAATATAGGGATAGAGGGAACATTCCTGAACTTCATAAAATCTATCTATGAAAGACCCACAGCAAATATCATCCTTAATGGAAAAAAGCTCGCAGCCTTCCCATTGAGATCAGGAACACAACAAGAATGCCCACTCTCACCACTCTTGTTCAACATAGTATTAGAAGTCCTAGCAACAGCAATCAGACAAAGAGAAATAAAAGGTATCCAAATTGGCAAGGAAGAAGTCAAACTCTCTCTCTTCACAGATGACATGATACTTTATATGGAAAACCCAAAAGACTCCACCCCCAAACTACTAGAACTCATACAGCAATTCAGTAACGTGGCAGGATACAAAGTCAATGTATGGAAATCAGTGGCTTTATTATACACTAACAATGAAAAAACAGGAAGGGAAATTAGAGAATCGATACCATTTACTATAGCACCAAGAACCATAAGATACCTGTGAATAAACCTAACCAAAGAGGTAAAGGATCTGTACTGGAGGAACTACAGAACACTCATGAAAGAAATTGAAGGAGACACAAAAAGATGGAAGGCCATTCCATGCTCTTGGATCAGAAGAATAAACATTGTTAAAATGTCTATATTACCTAGAGCAATCTATACTTTTAATGCCATTCTGATCAAAATTCCACCGGTATTTTTCAAAGAGCTGGAGCAAATAATCCTAAAATTTGTATGGAATCAGAAGAGACCCCGAATTGCTAAGGAAATGTTGAAAAAAAAAATAAAACTGGCGGCAATTACAATTTCTGATTTCAAGCTTTACTACAAAGCTGTGATCACCAAGACAGCATGGTACTGGCATAAAAACAGACACATTGACCAGTGGAACAGAGTAGAGAGCTCAGATATGGACCCTCAACTCTATGGTCAAATAATCTTTGACAAAGCAGGAAAAAATATACAATGGAAAAAAGACAGTCTCTTCAATAAATGGTGCTGGTAAAATTGGACAGCTATACGTAGAAGAATGAAACTTGACCATTCTCTTACACCATACACAAAGATAAACTCGAAATGGAGAAAAGACCTCAATGTGAGACAGGAATCCATCAGAATCCTAGAGGAGAACATAGGCAGTAACCTCTTCGATATCAGCCACAGCAACTTCTTTCAAGATATGTCTCCAAAGGCAAAGGAAACAAAAGCGAAAATGAAGTTTTGGGACTTCATCAAGATCAAAAGCTTTTGCACAGCAAAGGAGACAGTCAACAAAACAAAGAGGCAACCCACGGAACGGGAGAAGATATTTGCTAATGACAGTACAGACAAAAGATTGATATCCAGGATCTATAAAGAACTTCTCAAACTCAACACATAAAAAACAGGTAATCATGTCAAAAAATGGGCAGAAGACATGAACAGGCATATATCTTTAATGAAGCATTATAATGATTTATGATATTCTGAATATGTTTTGACTTTAAAAATTCAATTATTTGGAAGTTGGCAAAAAGTGGTATAACATAAATTGTTCCAGATTCCTCCGTACATGTATCAATTGGTATCTTTCATTTGAATTGCAAATCATTTGTTTTTATATGACATATACAAACTCTCCACTAGAAACAGTGGCTTAAATAATCAGCAATTTATTCAATATACATTTGTTAGACCTACTCAGATACTGGAGTTATTTAAATAAGAAAGAAATGCTGTGGGATTTGATGTCACACAGTGCATATTCTAATCCTTTTTTTAAAAAAATAATGTATAAAATAAAATTTAAGTATATTAATTAATTCATTGAGTATTCCTTTAGATTTAAACAGAACAGTAGATCTCTGGCATTTTTTCCCCAAATTTTCCAGTGGCACTAAAATATAAATGACTATAAATTTTCTCATGTATTTCATGCAGTCTTTATTATAAATATGTGATTCCATGTAATAGATGCAATCAGTGAAGCCACATAGTTATTATGATTGACCGGGCTCACGGCCTTGCTAAGTGACTCTAGTACATGCATCAAGCTTTCATAAAGTCATTCCACATTCTGGTAATTTATTCTCTTTAATTGTCAGGATTTTTTTCTAACTTACAATTTTAATCAAAGAGAAGTTTTTTTTCATATATTCATTTATGTATGTATAAGCAAATAAATAAATACATATATATATATATAAAATCTACATATATGATTATTTTGATGGGATTGAGTTTTAGATTAAGTAATGAATTACTGAGAGGCATGTTTTTTAAAGAACAGGAAGAAAGACCAGTCAGGTTTCATATGTGACAAAAACAGAAACATGGCCATTATGACCACAGAAATATTTTGAAGATCACTTTGTAAGTTTTGTGGTATTTCTTGCACATTAGCTCAACAAATGGTGTGTGCTGGATGATTTAAAGACTTGGTTGATTGGACAAAAATGGTAGTTTGGGCTAAAATAAGAAGTGAGGCTGAAATACTTGTTAGCATTTACAATACAAAAACAATGGAACATACACATAAAAACAATGATAAAATATATAGACAATTTTTTATGCTTAAATTCAATATTATCTCCAATTCACAGATGAGAAACTGCACTTAATAATGCTTCTTGTCTAAAAAAAAAAAAGACAACATTAAATCAAGATTTCTTTTATCTCCGCACTATATTTTTTCATTCCATCAATGCTACCCTTCTGAAAAGTCAAGGGACTGATGAAATACTTCCATTAATAAGATTTTTTAAAGGATTTAGTTATTTGTTCTAGAGAGAGAGGATGTGCACAAGTTGCAGGAGGGGTAGAGGGAGGAAAAATGTTCAAGAAGACTCCCCACTGAACCCAGAGCCCCACGTAGGGTTCAACCTCATTACCCATGGATCATCATCTGGGGCGAAACCAAAAGTTGGACACTTGACTGATTGAGACACTCAGACACTCCATGTTAATAAGTTGTAAGTAATAGGTTAATGGTATCCTTACTGGATCTCACAGATATCATGTGATATAATAGAGCATAGTATGATCCCAGTAACTTAAATAATATGAAATAGTAAAGTTGTAGATATGTAGCTCTTTAATGATGCATTTGTAAGTTTCATGATAGTCTTATTATATTTGACTTATAAGTTCAACAATTTGATAAATTGGTATAAAATGTTTTGTTCTATAATTTTCCCTAATTAGCATCAGCTGGCATCATACTTACTATTATTATTCATATGAAATAATATTCCAATCATATTGAATATTATTGAATATTATTATGATAGAAACTTGTATGTTGGTTATAAGATGATGAAAGTGTTGATATGTTTATTACCTAAGACACTGTAGTTATTGCTGAGAGAATGAGGATTATAGGACATATGGAAATTTTAAAAAGAAGAGGCAAAGGGATAGACACACTACAGAAAAATATAACTGACTTGATGAATTGAAAATGTGTAGAAAGTAAAATAGTTGTCAACATATTTATAAAACAAATTTTCCAAAAATGAAAGGGAAACAGTAAAAATGATGTTAATGAGAAAAGTGAGAAGCAGTGCATATTTGTATAGAACTTAAACTTGATTTATAATAGGTTACATTTCATTTTTAAATAAATGCTAGATAATTACTTTTTATGTACTTAAGTGTATAAAATGTAAAGATTTCAAAATTTAGGTTTGAAAAGTTGTTTCTTTTCTTCAGGGAGTGAAGTGATCATGATGAAGTCTGATGAGAGAAAAGAAAGGATGATTAATATATTTCTTTTCCTTTGGTTTCCTTTTACCTGGTTCAGGAATTAAGAAGTGATTGAAGGTAAAAGAAGCAAAAAAGAAAGCAAAATATTTTCAAGTTAAAAAAATTGTCTAAATCAGGAAGCTATTTAGGATGAATATTAAGCTCACAGCTTTCCATTTAATTAAGAAAAAAATCATCAAATTTTGCATAATCATTTATAATATTGCATTAGTGGTCCCCTTATCAAATCTGTTCCACAGCATTTAGAATTTTATTTTTTGGAATTGATGAGGGAGGTCCTAGGGATTAAAATGAGCATTCCTTTTACTTTGATCCCATTAAGAGAAAAACTGAATGAAATATTAATCAAAAATAACCTCCTTTTGGAGGAAAGTCAGAAAAAAGTCATATTAAACTACTAAGAAAGGATGAAGCTAGAGTCTTACGGATGACAATGGCCCAACAAGGAATCTAGAACTAGTCTATAGACACATTAAGAATGGGAACCATTGACTTTCTAATGTTGATATCAGATACCTCACCTAATGCCTGAGCAAAATACAGTAGTATCTTCCATACAACATATGTACTCCAGTATACATTAACTATAATTATATTATCCAAAGCTACTTCTATTTCAACATGCAGTGACTTTACCCCATTGATTTATTCTTAAAAGTGAACTTAAATATATCTTTTTCGTTAAAATATTGTTATTTTCAATCTCGTGAAAATCTCAGCATAAAACTAGTTTAAGAAAAAAAAAGAATAGTTTGCTTTTTATAGCTACAAAACCAAGAGATCACCCTCCCTTTATGTCTAGCTGATTATCTTTTCTTTTCTTGGCTCTTATCTCTTCTGTATTGTTTCCATTTTTAACAACTTTTTTCTCCATGTGATGTAAATTTGGGTACTTAATCTCCGGGTTTAAATAATCTTCATAATATGGTATCTCAGAAAACAGAAAGCAGCACTCTCTAATCCAGAGTCTGTTCCTATTCCTGAAAAGAACACCAATTTGGCCACCAAATTATCGAAGGTTTATCCCAATATTGGCCAATATTGGCCAATTGATTATCCCAATTATCAAAAGAAAATCGAAGGATTATCTTTGTTTTTAGATAGTTCCATTTATCTTTGATGAAGAAATGCTGCCGTTTGGCTCAAGTGAAGCATATTTCTACATAGGTCAGTGGAAACTTCATTAACATGAACTTAATTATTATGCTCCAGATTGTCCATATATAAAATAGTTCTGTTTTTGTCTATCTAAGAGAAAATTGTAAATGTACAGATTTAATCAGAATTTAAATGATTACAACCTCTTAGAAAAGCAGTTTGCATTTTCATGGTCTTTGTTTTTAACATTATCATTCTTACTAATGAAATTTATTTCAGAGCAGCAAATATTTTGTTAAATATAAAATGAGTCACTTCAAAAATCTGAATAACTATATAATTATGCTTGGTATTAAAACATAGATTAACCCCAAATCTCAGTCCTTTCAAAGTGAACTTTGAATTACCCTCCTGGTTATGGAAAGTCATGTTTGCTTTTCATTCAGATTTTGTGAATATGAACATGTTGTTACAGGATTTACAGATGACTTTATTTAACTGAATATAGAATTTTTTTAGAGCTCATTGTATTGGCTTTACAACCAGATTATATTCTTGAAGTGATTTTATGAAAATTACCTACAGTTTTCTAATTTGAAAAAATAATAATGGGTGGCCAGGGTGAAGTGTCCACCATTTTAATAGGGAAAACAAGACTATGTGATTGATAGCCCCACCAGAATCACAAGGAATCCACAGAAAATTTAAAGAAATTTCTCTAGAATTTCTACCCTCACTGCACCAAGTCAGTAAATCTGATATTGTCAGATAGCAGGTTATAACAAATGGCATGAAAAATTAAAAAAGAAAGATAATTTATCCAAGATCAAATAACACACCACTCTTCAATGTAGAAGTCTTGCTTTGAACCTAGACCTATAAAATTACAAAGCTGGTATACTTGCTATACCTATGGTGTCTTCATTTTTGGTTCTAAAGATTCTGACCTTTGGATTGAAAGTTTCTGATAGCAATCTCACTGCTAGTTCCTTTTCCATCTTACATCTTTGACTTTGCTCTAAATGTGAAGCTTTCTTTCCCTCTCTGGGTAGATTTTTTTTTTCTTTTATTAAAGTGGGGGCACCATATGCTATAGACTGAAGTTTTGTGACCTTCAAAATTCGTATCTTGAAACCATATCCCTAGTGTGATGGTATTTGAATGTGGAGCCTTTGGGGAAGTGACTAGGTCAGGAGGGTGTAGCCCTCATGAATGGGATTAGCGCCTTTATAAAAGTGAGCCTACAGAGTTGGCTTTCTTGCCTCTTATGTCTTATGTGAACACAGGGAGAAGACAGCCATTTATGAACCAGGAAATGGACCCTCCATAGACATGGAATCTGCTGTTCCTTGATTTTGGACATCCCAGTCTCCAGAACTGTGAGAAATAAATTTCTATTGTTTATGAGAAACTAGTTTATGGTAATTTTTTATAGCAGCCTAAGAGAAATAAGACACTATATATATTTTCCTATCAGCAATATGCAATAACTCTTTCTAATTTAAAAGCAGTGTTTCATTTTGTGTCTCCTAAATTCCCGTTTTGAGAAATATAAATGCTTCATTTTCTCTTCTCTTGCAAGCGCATGGAAGTACCAAGCCAGCTGTAAGTTCTAGCTCTACAAAATTCACCAGCTTGTTTCTGCTAAATTGTTCAGCTAGTTTCAGGAGAGAAGATAAAACTCCTCCCAAGGCCTCAATATTACATACATTAAATGCATGAAAATTAAATGCCATAACATATCAAAGCCTAATCACTACCCATCCAAATTATTTCCATCTTTCAAAGCTTAGCTCAAATTCCTTGTTTAGCTACTAAAAATCACATTAGAGTATCTTGTCTTCAAACTTAGATGAAATTTTTAGTCAAGAATATAGTAATAAAAACAATAATATTATTGCTAACCATTGTGTAAATAATGCTGTATGAACAATTTATAGTCATTATTATATTTAATCCCCATAATAAATTTATGGTATTACCTCTCTAAATATTCAGGTAGTAGCTAAAAGGGAATTGAAGCTTGTAGAATAATTTTACATGAGGATATATCACGTACATGAAGTAAGATTCACACCCTTGTTTGTCTCAATCTAAAATTTAACCTTAAATACTATATTATTGACTTAAATACTATATTATTTTACAATATTTTATAAAACTTTATAACATTTAATTAGATATTTTATTTTACTGTTTTTCTTTGTTATGTAAAATATATTTTGTTTCTCTGAAAAGTTTGGAAAATCTTTGTTCACAGTAATCATGCCATACACTGGGCATTATTTGGTTATTCCCATGTTCACTAGAGAAGTGATAGGTGTGTGTGTGTGTGTGTGTGTAGAATGAAAGGGAGAGAGTATTTTTTTCTGACATTGACCTCTGAAACATTTGAAAAAAAAAATTCCTTTTAGCTCCAAAAACTTGACTATTGGTTCTCTAGTCATCAAAATATCATGATTATATAACAATATAGCCCTCAGTGAAAGAATTTAATTGATTAATCATAATCCAGTATGTGGCATTACATTATAATATTTAAAATTATCACGGCAGTGTCTCACTTTGTGTAAAATTGTACCTCACTGTGCAATTTATACATTTGAAGCAAGTAGCCGATCAAATTATTCAAATAATACTTTCAAAATTATACATCTTTTAATTATCTACTGCTTAGTAACAAACTGCTTTAAAACCTTTTGGTTTTAAACAATAACCACTTCCTTTGCTCACAAGCCTGCTATCTGGACTGTGCTCAGCTAGGTGGTTTTATGGTATTTCTGCTTATGTCACCTACTCTCTCTGCCTGATCTGCTCAGCAAGTTAGTCTACCTTTCACATGGCAGTTAGGAATTTCAAGAGTTCAAAGTGGATGCCTCTAGTTACCTTTTTTTTTTTTTAAGATTTTTTTTTTTTTTAATTTGTCAGAGAGAGAGAGAGCAAGAAAGAGAGCACAGGCAGACAGAGTGGCAGGCAGAGGCAGAGGGAGAAGCAGGCTCCCTGCTGAGCAAGGAGCCCGATGTGGGACTCGATCCCAGGACATCTGGGATGATGACCTGAGCCGAAGGCAGACGCTTAACTGACTGAGCCACCCAGGCGTCCCATCCTCTAGTTACCTTTAGGTAACTCTTATTGACACAACTTTACTTCTGTCTCATTTTGTTAATTAAAACAAGTCCTAGGTCTAGTATCTCGGTTCAAGGGGTCTGATTAGTGTAATAGCATGTATGATTTATTGTGAAGCACCAAAGAAACTACAAACACCATATCAACGGAAATAAGAATCAAGTATAATCTGTAGCACCTGGGTGGCTCAGTTGGTCAAGCATCTGGCTTTGGCTCAGGCCTTGATCCCAGGGTCCCTGAATTGAGCCCTGCATCAGACTCCCTGCTCAGCAGAGATTTACTTTTCCCTCTCCATCTGCCCCTTCCTCATCTCCTTCTCTCTCTCACTCACTCTCTCTTTCAAATAAATAAATAAAATCTTTTTAAAAAAGGAATAAAGTATAATCCATTCCTAGAAGAAATTTCTAATCATTTCTAGAATAAGGAGATAGAATTTTGATAGTCTTAACATATAAACTGAGCTCCAAACTTTTTTTTTAAAGATTTTATTTATTTATTTGACAGAGAGAGACACAGTGAGAGAGGAAACATAAGCTGGGGGGTGGGGTGGGAGAGGGAGAGGCAGGCTTCCTGCTGAGTAGGGAGCCCAATGCAGGGCTCAATCCCCGGACCCTGGGATCATGACCTGAGCTGAAGGCAGACGCTGAATGACTGAGCCACCCAGGCACCCCTAAACTGAGCTCCAAACTCTTTACCTTAAACTTCTTGCCCCATGATTCAGTAAATTTGAGTGAGACCAATGTGATCCCAGTCCCAACTCATTATTAATGAATGGAAATATATGTAGGGATTGCATTAGTCTCCAAATTTGCATTTGGCTCCAAATGAGCCTGAATGAGACTGAAGACTCAGAAATAAGACTAAAGTAGACAAGATTCCTCCAGCTAATTTGAACTTTAACTTAATACTTGAACCCAGGCAAAATAAGACAGTGACCACAAACTACTCTAGGAAAGCTGAGATTCAACTCCATATTTATAGTAGCATAAGAACTGAAAGGGATAAATGGAAAAAAAGAAAGTGATGCATAATTTCTAAGTAAAATTTGGCCTAATATGTGTAGTGTAAACATTTGAGATGGGGTGCTGAGACTGGGTACAGAGGCAGAGAGAAAGAATTCTTTAAGTAAATCTCTAAACTTTGATGAAATATCACTGCTAGAACAAACTGAGAGTGTGAAATTCAAATTCATCTGATATTAGTTCCAGAATGCAAAACAGAGAGAGAGAGAAGGATGGAGGGAAGGAAGGTGTAAAGGAAGAAGAGGGAGAGAGAGAGATGACTTTAATGATTCTGCATTTCAAAATTTTAAAAAAGAGTAAAGTATAGAGAAGATCAACAAGTCAAATAAAAAATACTGAAATGACTCTTTTGCAGCAAACAAACTCTAAGGACTAATGGATGTGAAATACATTCAAGGGAGAAAAAAAGAAACATAATTATGACATTGAACAGGTTGGGTTTTCTTTCTTTTTTTTTTTAAATGTATTTATTTTTCAGAGAGAGGGAGAGAGAGAGCGAGCAAGCACAGGCAGACAGAGTGGCAGGCAGAGGCAGAGGGAGAAGCAAGCTCCCTGCCGAGCAAGGAGCCCGATGTGGGACTCGATCCCAGGACGCTGGGATCATGACCTGAGCTGAAGGCAGCTGCTTAACCACCTGAGCCACCCAGGCGTCCCCAGGTTGGGTTTTCTTAAGTAAGTATATGTATGACTCCTTGAAACAACAGAATTAATGATCAAAGCATCCAAATTTGTGAAACATTTTATACACTTTGAGTATCTGAGGAAATGAAAAGGAACAAAATATGTGTGAAAGAATATGGCAGTCATGAGAAAAAATGTACATTATACAATTTGAGTTTCTTTGTGGTTACACCTATCAGATAATAGTGCTTCAGAGAAATTCCATCATATGGTGTGAATTAAATAATAGATTTAACTGTGAAAACTTACAGGCCAAATTCACAGTAAGGAAAGAGAAGGATGCTGGGAAAAAAAAAAAAAAGAGAAAGCATGTGTTGCTCAATTTATCATTGTTTCCATAGAGGAGTTAGAGACCTCTATTAAACTCATACAATGGATTAGTATTCAAAGGGAGAGATATATTGCCTCCCTCTCCCATTTTATACAGTAAGTACAAAAGAAATCTTGTAAGTGGGAATACAGATTATTGAAGTGCTAGTTTTTATGGCTTCAAAGGTCAGCTATCTGGAGGGATAATTTAGCAAAGCCAGCTCCGAAACCCTCTAAGGTGATAATGAAGCATGCAAGAATTTCCATAAGTCTTTTTTAGTGTGTGGTTTGGAGAGGGGGCAAATACTGGGAAACCAGTCCCACAAAAAATGGGTTTAGATGCAACTCTCCCCACTAAAAGAAGGAGCTGGTTGATTCTGTCTCCAGGTGGCTTGTAATCCAGGTAATCTAAGTGAGTTTTAGTCATTTTTGAACAATCCTTCTTTATTAGTAGTCCTTAAAGAAAAACCAAATAGGCCAGATTTAATAACCAATCATGGAAGTAAAATAATCTACCTAGATCTTAAAATATTTTAGTATTAATAAGTAGCGCTTCTTTAGTATTTTTGGATACTTTATTTACTAACTCTTAGATAGGTAGCAACCAAGAAGTCCAGAAGTCAACACTCACTGGGCTAAGTATAAGAGAGTTGATCAGAATTGTAAGCAAAACAAAACAAAACAAAAAAACAGAATCAATGCTCAAGTATTTTCCTTTTTAAGTAAACTTGGGAAACTTGTCACAAAAATAAAAAATGTTAAGAGATAAGAATATTTTTAAAAATATTTTATTTATTTATTTGAGAGAGAGGGAGTACAAGCAGGGGGAAGGGCAGAGGGAGAGGGAGAAGCAGACTCCCCGCTGAGTGTGGAGCCCTGCTCCATCCCAGGACACTGAGATCATGACCTAAGCCAAAGTCAGATGCTTACCTGACCTAGCCACTCAAGCAACCCAAGAACTTTTTGAGTTGTAAAAATCTGGGCCTTTTCTGTCATAGTTACCAAAATCACAACATCAGTTAAGGCAAAATTTCTTACTATCCAGAAATTGTAATGGATTGAGGTCTAAGAAATTCAGGTAATAAAGCTATATGGCTTTAGGTTGCCAGGGTTTGGGGAAAGGGAAAATGCAATAGACACTAATATCTGGATAATGAGATAATGTTCGGGAATTCAATAGTCATTATTTCATATATACATAGATTTCATATATATCTAGATGTTGATAAACCATGCAATTTCTGCCATGTTATACCAGCATAGTGACCATTAAATTAAGATAATTGGATGGGTGGTCTGTTTATACAAATAAACCTGAGAGTGTCTTACAGAGTTTCCCATGATCTTAGAATGATGAATGAATGTTTACACTTTCTCATTGACCAATTGTTAGACCAGAAGTGGCATTATCAGGTTGAAGGGTCATCCCAGAATTTACCCATTGTTGATTCTCAACTGGCCCTTGTATTCATGGAGGGCAAAGAGAGACCAAAGAAAGAGGAAGACTGTTCCAGATTGGTAGGTGCCAGGTTTAACAAGCAAGGGAACTAACATAAGAGGTTTGTCTTGAGAAACAGTTGAATTGCTGCTTGCCAGAATTTTAAAAGTGTATATAGAGTGTCTGTGTTCAATCAGATATTTAATCCAGATGGTCTCAACAGCTCATTGCTCTCTCAAGGGTGTTCTCTTGGAATCAGCTCCTATTAGGAGAAGAGTGGATAGGTCATACATTCTAAGGATAGGGAGGTGGTAGAAGACCCACCAATTGCCCAGGTCTAACTCATGGATCAACTGGCAGTCACATCCTCTCAATGACCTCCTCCAACACCCACACAGAAAATATAAAAAGATTGCAGAATAAAATATAGATGCTCAGTGGATGCTCAGGTGGAGGGATGAAGACAACAAAAGAGAAAAATGGACATTACAGTCAAAAGCCAGCATGAATAGAAGATATTTGAAGGAAGCATGAAACTCCTTTTGCTTTGTTGCCTCAACATTAAATCTTTTTTCCCCATTGTACACCCAAAATTAGATGCAGCCTGGGAACAATCTGGAATTAACTATATCACCCTAAATTGGCAAAGATGAAGTCCCCAGAAACCAGAGAACTGGGGGCTCTCAATAGAAGGATTTGGGACCTGAATAGAAAGGGGGTTTTCAATACCATAGTCAGGAGACAACAATATAATGTAAAGGCAAGATGTAGAATGACAGCCCAAATAATTAATCTATATGACTATCTAAAACATATCTTAAAAAACATATCATTCTTAAAGTTCTGGAAATGCATTAAGACATACATGTAAAAATGTGTAATATGTATATTAATCAGCTTTTAAATAGAAAGTGAGGAAATGTGATTTTTAATTAAAAAAACAAATCAGAATTTAAAACAAAACTATCAACTATTATATAAGGCTCATTATGTTAAAAATATGACTAGTTGAGAAAATTAGTCATAATTAATTGAGAAAAAAGATGCATTTGTATGTACCAGTATTTGACATGCCTTTAATAAACTCAGTTTTTAAGCAAACTGACATAGAATTAAACATGCTTTGGAAATTGAGATCCAGATGGGAAACACAGAGAGTGGTCAACATAAAAAAGAAAATCACTAATTTGGTAATAAATATGTGGAGGATCTCTAATTAAGAAAATATGTTATCAAAAAAAGAAAATATGTTATATATATAACACACATATTATATATGTGTTATATATGTATTATATATGTGTGTTATATCTATTTTATGTATAAATAAATATAGATAAAATATTCAAATATTTTATCATTCAGATAATTGGAGCAATGCATCCTATGCTTGAATGAGGGAAATTAAACATTCTTATGAAATCAATTCTTTTCTAATTAATTTATAAGCATAAAGCAATTATAGTCAAAGACCCAACTATATATATATATATATATATATATATATATATGCACTTACATATGGTGCACTTATTTGTTGCTATTGGCCTAGATTATTGAAGTCAATTTTATAGTACTTAGTAAGAAACAAAAATTTTAACATTTTTTCCAGGTTTATTGAGGTATGATTGACAAGAATTGTATACATTTAAAGCATATAAAGTGATATTTTTATATACACATATATTTTTATATACACATACACTGTATATGATTATCAGAGTCAAATTAATTAACATGTCCATCACCTCACAGTTACCATTTGCAAGTGTGTGGTGAGAACACTTGAGGTCTACTCTCAGCAAATTTCATGTTTTTGACATAGTAATTTTGGTCTCAAAATTTTGGATCTTCACCAACATTATAAAAATCTAATAAAATATAGTATGTTGACAAAATGACTCATTAGACATATTTAGTATGTTAATATAAAATCTCCCCTGGAAATTGGAAATATTTGTGATAAATTTATGATAGCTAAAGTGAAAATGGAAATTATTTATGTATTTTATATATATGAGGATTACAAACAGGATAAGTTATATATATGTCGAACATAAAATCTGCTTATGAAAATAACTCAGAATAATGGCATTATTTACATTATTTCCTCTCTATTTTCCTTATTCTCTTCTTTTCTTTATTCTTAAGATATGCATGTAAAAATTAGTTAGGCCTATCAAAATGAAGGATTTAACAGATAAATGTATGGTACATACACATGGTATCTTAAAAAAAAATTTCTTTCAAATAAATCTTGCATGTACCTAACACTTTTGACTATATTTTGGTTAGGTATGAAAAGGGAGATTTAATATTTCATATTTTCTTTTTAAATTTAAGTAGTTATATTTTATCAAAAAACTACTTAAGAATTAGCTAAGTTTTCAAATAATAACAAAAGATAATAATTTAAAAATTATGTATTTTGAAATCTGTATGTCATGTTTGTTTAGGTTACCGTTTGCAGTTATCTGTGTAAAACTATATTGTTGCTGATCATTGACAGTGAGAGAGAGCCAGACTGAGAAATATTTGATGATTAACCAGTTAATTTTAATAATGACTACATATATTATTAAGTAAAAAATAGTGAAATTTAGAAATACACAATTACCATGGAACCATATTGATTAATTAAAAAGTAGATATTTTGTGCATAAATGAGGAAGTACTTGTCAATATTAAGAAGATAAATGGCTAGATATACTGAGAGTAGTTATTTTCTAATTTTCTCAAATTTAACAAGATCACTTTAAGCATGCCTACGCAACTAATTTACAAAACAAAGGAACTGAATAAACACCCACAAATAAGTTTTTATGCCATTTCTAAAATGCAATGAGAAACAAACTGAGGGTTTTGGAGCGGAGAGGGGTTGGGGGGTTAGGTGAGCCTGGTGGTGAGTAATAAGGAGGGCATGTATTGCATGGACCACTGGGTGTGGTGCATAAACAATGCATCTTGGAACACTGAAAAAATAAAAGGAAAAAAAAATAAAGAAAGAATGAGTGTTCTGTGTAGAAGCTGACTACTGACATTTTATACACTAAATTTCTTCCAAAAATTGATTTTTGTGGTGGTCACAGAGGCAATCTCAAAGAAAGAAAGAAATTGTCAGAATAAATAGGTAGGAGGAACTTATATGGAAACAGGAAATACTGTTACCTGGGGTAAAACTGAGCACTTTCATCTAAAATATAGATAGCACTTATGTACACCAAGAAAGGTTCTGCAGGTAATCACTTATTCCACTTCACTTTACCAAGACGAATATCACTGAAGATTGTTAGAAACCTAGTGTGCAATTGTAGAAATGCTTGACACCTGAGTACATGGTGCTTTTTAATTCCAAATTTTAAGTGCCTAAATGACTCATACATTTCCAAAAGTATATATATATATATACATATATGTATATATATATATATTAGATAAGAATCAAATTGCTCTATAAATTTGAAATTAACTCCCAAAATTACGTATTACGTCATTCAGAATATGACAAAAAAATTTAGAGAGTTCCCACACATACATATAACACATAAAATTATCCATTTTAAAAGACTGACTAGAAGTAAGTGATCTTTAGATTCAAGACAGCTAAATGTAATACCATTAGACAAATGAGATAGGACTGAGTGGAATTTAGAGGCAGCTTTAAAAGTAATGGCTAGGATCGAACATGGCAGCACCCAGGGTGTACAGCAGCTGCTCTTGTGGGCCAACACAACTCTGGGGCGAGTGTGCAGCTGTCTCTGCACCCTCCCCAGTGGCCAAAGCCAAGAAGAGGCCATTAGGAAAAACCTCCAATACTGGAGTTCACGCCCATTCACTGGCTGTTCACATAAAACCAGGTATGTTCCTGCGTTTGTATATTTGTCAAAAGTTCAGAAACTACAACAAACTACTACAAACAACAAACCACAAACAAACAACAAACTACTACAAAAGTTCAGAAGTAAAGCCAATGAATCACTAAAGTAGTAAATAGTAAAAGTTTATTGCACACACATCAAAAAGACAGTGTGCAATTCCAGAACATTTCAACCTGAAACATGGAATGAGTCTCCAGTTGTATTGTTATAATGCGATGTATCTCACGAGAAGGCAGTGACTGTTTACTCTTTACAGTGATTGCTTACAATATTAGAATTTTCTTAAATGATGGGGAATTGTTTAGTTGTTACCTCATCAATTTGGGAGAACAGTTTTTAAGTTTTGCTTGTGATTTCCAGAGGCATAAGCAAGAAATGACCCAGCTTCAGTTAGTCTTGCAAAATAAGCTAAATTAAGCTTTGTATAAATAATTTAATTGGTTTTGTCTGCTCACAGAATCTCCAAGGCTGGTCTCCATTTGTTTTTTGTTTTAACATACTGACTACACCAAGTAAGAAACAGGTAAAGCTCTTGGAACTAAAAGGGAAGCAGGAAACAGAGTGCATTTTTCCTTTTGAATAGGATAGGAAATGAGCAAAGTAGTAATTTGTTTTCCAGCATTGTGTGTCTAAAAATTTGAGTTAGAATAAAGTGTAATTGAACAAAATAAAAACTACATCAAACTTAAAAAAAGAAAGCACAAGTAAAAACGGCTAGTGATTGTGGAAGACAACTCTGCTAATTCCACTTTTATTCAATTTTATTATAATTCTTTGGGTTGTATTCTTTTTCCTTTATATATATTGTTTTCTCCTTCCTTTACACATATGGCTTAAATATATCAATTACCAAAATAACTGTCAATTGTGATAGAAGTTATAAAAAAATAACTGATGACTATATAGTTTCCAAATCTGTAAGCTAATACAGCAATTTTGGTCCATATTAAGAATTAATTATTTGATTTATTTCTGGCTACCACATTTCACTACTACTTAAACTTTGAACTAATCTGCATATGATTTACTTATTGTATGCATTATATTAATGACCCCCAGAGGTTAGGGTAACAGCTGCTGTGTAACCTACATTGGATAGAAATGGTTGTAATCACTTGACCAGATGGATATGAATAAAAGAACAATTTGGATAATCTTGGATGTGTAAAATCCAAAGCACTGATGAATCCCATTAGGCACCCACTCCCAAACTACACAAACTCAACATGTAAAGTAAAATAGAGAAGACAAATGTTTGGATCACATAGGAAGACATCAGCAGGTGAAAATAATGAAGTCTTACCTTAGATTCGTAGTTTACTTAAGAAAAATGTTAATTTTTGAACTCAATCATCTCATTATTGTGACACTTAACTGTATCTACATCAACCGGGATAATAAAAGAAACAGAAAAATAATTTCCCATCATTAAAAGAAGTTTTATTTTATGTCCTTTAGCTTTTTTATGAATTCTTTTAGGTTAATTATAAGAATGATCTTTTGTTTTTAAAATATTTCATTTGTTTACTTGAGAGAGAGAGAAAGTGAGTGAGGGAGAGAGAACACAAGCAGGGAGAGAGGGAGAGGGAGAAACAGACTCCTTGCTGAGCAGGGAGCCTGACATGGGGCTCTATCCTAGGACGGTGAGATCATGACCAACCTGAGCCAAAGGCTTAACAGACTGAGTCACCCAGCACTCCCAAGAAATAAGATATTTTAAAGAGAATATGTATTATTTGATAGAAACAATGGAGCACAAATTCTACTTTGTCTTTTAGGAGCACAAATTTTACTTTGCAGATGGCATCTAATCTCATTTATTGTTTACAGAAAGCACTATTACACAAATTATTAAATATATATGGAAATCTATATAGCAAATCAACAAATATTTGAGCCTTACAGGCTTACTATGTAAAATGGATAATATGAAATGTGAATAGGTCATCAACTTCTATGAGTGAGTTTATAACTTTTATGGAATAATAATGGGATTAAAACTTTTTATTAATAATTTATGGTATACTATTGAAAAATTATTAATAAATGTATCATATTTCTCCCTTTGAACTCATATTTTTATCTGGTTATAGAATTTTCTGTCATTTATTTTTTGTATGCTATCATTTTCTCCATAGCAACGTATTATTTTTTTTTAGTTTACAAATGTGCTCAAATCTTTCCATTATTAAAAAAGTCTTCTCTTGGTATCCCTTTATCTATTTGGATAACTACTTATATTTAACAAAATTCTTAAAAAATTACACTGTTTTAAAAGAGTAAAGGAATATTATCTTGACCTTATCATAATTCATTTCATGTATCTTTGCAATTTGAGATTCATTGTCATCATTAACAAAGACTATTTTCTCAGTGATTTTATAGTACTTTACCGTTTTATTGACTTTGATGCTTTTACCACAGGCATAGGTCACCTTTTCTTTGAAAATTGCATGGCTTCTAAATGTAAACTCCTATATTTGTCAGTACCATGTCAGGTGCAAGTCATTGTAACACAATTCTAGTGAGCTTAAATATTGAGGAAAACAATTGGCTCATATAACTGAAAAGAACCTTTATGGATTCAGCCATGTTTGGATTTAGTTGGTTAAATAATTCCATTGAAGGTCTGTTCCCCTCTTTCTATAGGCTCTGCCTTATATTTCATTTTCATAAAGTGTTTATCAATGCATTAGAAAATAAGACTACCAGCACCACCAAGTTTACAGCATATGACTTTGAAATCCTGGTGAAAGAGAAAACTGCTTTCCCAATGTATCTAGTAAAAGATTTTGCCAAATATATTGCATTTGGTAGGAGTAGCTTAGGCCCTATGTTTATCCTTGCAACAGTTCTGGCAAGGATTTAAATAGAATGCTGTATACTCATTGGTTAGCCCTTGACCACATATCTAATTCAAAGGCCAGTAGATTCCATCTAAACAACATGGAAAGATTTTTTTGGGGAAAAAAAAAAAAGATCCACTAAAAACCTAAATGTACATATAAAGACTATATTTTTCCCTTAAAGAAGATCCTTTGATTCCAAATGCCTGACAGATATTTCTACCCAAATATCCTACGAGTATCTTAAATTAGTACATCTAGAACAAGACTTAACACTTCTCCAAAGGGCTCCTTAACATTCCACATTTCTGTTAATGTTGTGTGATATGTCATCAATCATACCACCTGCTCCTTCTCTTGCATTCTTCTTTGCCCAATCCTGAATCTTGAACATAAAATTTGTTCTCTCGCTTTTTCCCCTTCCCACAGTCAACCCATGTCTAAGTCCTGCTGGGTCCACTTGTAGGAATCTGACATTTCTATATTTTGTCATGGCCTATGATACTCTGATTATGTAACAAGAAAAGGAACATAATTTTATGCCTTCCTCCTTTCTTGATTCTTCCAGCTTTCAGTTCAACTGACTTCATCCAGAGCTACCTTTTCAAACACAAATTTAATCATGTTACTTCCCTACTTAAAACTTGTAAAGAACTTCCTATCACTCTTTTTTCCTTACCATATCTTAAAAGTATTTGAAGTGTCTGGTTTTAATTACACTACTCCCTCTCATAACTGACCTGGCAGTCCACTCTTGGGCCATGCTTAGTCTTTTATTCTCAAATGCACAATGCATTGTATTATTTCTAAGATCTCTGGATCCTTCATATCCTGACCTTCCTCTTGTTCCCTAAGCATTTTATGCCTCCTATATCATAACAATAAAAGTCAATGTTTGAGTATGATCTTTGGAGTCTCACTCTAGTTTTCAATCCCAATCCTAACAATTTACAAGCTATTTAACTCGGCTCAAGTTTCAAAAAATATTTTATGGTACATGTTTCTCATTTAAAAAGTATTCTTCACAAGTTTTGGAGGGTTTTTTTTTTTTTTTAGGATTAAATGAAATAATGTATGTAAGGTGCTTAGGCTAGTGACTGTCACATAGTAAATAATCAGAAAGTATTTACTACTCAGTATTACCCTTTTGTGAGTTCTTTGAAAATGGGATCAATGTCTGTGGCTGTTACCCCAAGACTTACCATGGGTTTGAAGTAGAATAAGAGGTCAAATCAATTCTCATTATATATAAATTCAATACCTTCCTTAATGGCATTGCTATCAGCAGGCTAGCCACTGAGGCTTAAAATATAAGTGTCCTTGATTTCTTTATTTTCTTTTATGCTTCTTGCTATCCAAATATTCTAGTAATTCCTCATATTTCTTCCATATATAATCACTTGAATTTCTTCCAATACCCTCATTTCTGCGAGGCCAACCCAAATTGGGTCAACATTGACTCTCATCTGTTCTATTGTCCCTAACTGGATTCCGTATAGTAGTTTGTCTCACTTCCAGTTTATTTAACAAAACAAAACAAAAAGCCAGATCTACCTTCAAGAGCAAAAGCTATTACCATGGAATTTCTGTATCTAAAATCCTCAGCATATAAATCCCAAGCTGTTTATCATTCATTTAATACCATTCATAACCCAGCTTTGTTCTATTTCTCAAATACTATCTTGTATTTCTTTAATAACCCAGTTCCAGATGCTCCTTTATACATGAATCAATATTACCAGTCTTTTCTACTTCCTGTTTTCTGTCCATACAACTTTCTTAGAAAGAAATGCCTCTTTCTCTTTTTTCCACTTATTCAAATCCTACCCATCCTACTAAAGCAAGTACAAAATCTACATATGCCACAAAGCCTTTATTTTATCAATTTTTATCCTCACAATTTACCCAATTTATTTCTCTCATAAAGCACATAAAGTATATGAATTTAAGGTATATGTGTACATGATTTATCTTTCTTTTTTTTTTTAAGAAGGTTTTATTTATTTATTTATTTATTTGACAGAGAGAGCACAAGCAGGGAGAGCAGCAGGTAAAGGGAGAAGGAGAAGCAGGGTCCCTATTGAGCAAGGAGCCCAAATGGGGCTCAGTCCCAGGACCCAGGGATAATGACCTGAGCCGGAGGCAGAGGCCTGACTGACTGAACCACCCAGGTGCCCCATGGTTTATCTTTCTGTCTTGAAAATTTACTCATACTCACATACCCTCATTTTCTTCACCTATGTGTCTCTTTACAGAAACTCTCCAATGCAATGCTCAAATTATTTGTTGAGTAAATATCCAAATTGCCATTTATAAATATTATTCCTTTTTTAAAAAGATTTTATTTATTTGACAGGGAGTGAGAGAAAAAGCAAGCACAAGCAAGGGGACCCACAGGTGGAGGGAGAGGGAGAAGTAGACTCCCTGCTGAGCAGGGAATATGACGCAGAACTCCATTCCAGGGACCCTGGGATCATGATCTGAGCCTAAGGCAGATGCTTAACTGAGCCACCCAGGTGCCCCATTATTATTCCTCTAATAAGGAACATCATAATGAATGAGCCTGCTGCTGAGTCTACCAAAGTACATATTATTGACCATCCTGCTCTATTACATTTAGTTTAAAAATAATATTAGACAGATATTGATGTTTTTTTTCTAAAATTCAACACCTATGTAGAAAATGAAATATATAACTATTTTTAATGTGTTCCATAGTCCATATTACATATTGCAGATACACACATATCATATATTAATGTGTATTATATATTTATAGTCTTGGTGAAAGCACAGAGGTGTTATTCATAAAAGTAGCCTTAAATCCTTGCCAAATTATGAAGTAGTTATAGAATATCAGAAACTCGTTTCGCCTTCTCAAAGATTTTGTTTCCTTTTATCCAATACAGGTACAATTGCATTTTTATGATCTGTATTACAGTATTTTTTTAAAAAGTCAAATGAAATTTTAGTAGATTCTCAGACAATTTTGCAGCAAAATCAACAATATTGAATGTGCCATTTTTAAGCCATTATAAAAGCACTATATGATTTATTAAATTAATCACTTGAACAACCTATTTAACACTGTATTATGGGGCGCCTGGGTGGCTCGGTGGGTTAAAACCTCTGCCTCCGGCTCAGGTCATGATCTCAGGGTCCTGGGATCAAGCCCCGCATCAGGCTCTCTGCTCCACGGGGAGCCTGCTTCTTCCTCTCTCTCTGCCTGCCTCTCTGTCTACTTCGGATCTCTGTCTGTAAAATAAGTAAATAAAATCTTAAAAAAAAAACAAACCAACACTGTATTATGACTTTGCACTGAATCCAAATATCAGTTGAAATCCATTTTATATTAAGTATGTCTGGGATGGTTTTATCCTAAGCTGTATTTAACAAAATCGTTAGTGCGTGAATAACACAAAAATGTCAAAAAATATTAAAATACCATTCCAGTTTTTGTTATTGGCAAAGTATAGGAAGATGGGAAAGTGCTTTTATTTTTTTAATTTTTTTAAAAGATTTTATTTATTTATTTGACAGACAGATATCACAAGTAGGCAGAGAGGCAGGCAGAGAGAGAGGAGGAAGCAGGCTCCCTGCTGAGCAGAGAGCCTGATTCGGGGCTCGATCCCAGGACCCAGAGATCATGCCCCGAGCTGGAAGGCAGAGGCTTTAACCCACTGAGCCACCCAGGTGCCCCAGAAAGTGCTTTTATAATACTTAATGATTACTTTGAGCAAATCAAATACTGGGTCAGATTGAACTTTTAACCCATACTAACTGTGATCAACTTTTGCAGAAGAAAATTAGTGGTTCATTATGGCCTACAAGCCATTATTTCAAAGCTAAGAGTTTCCTGTAATTTTGCATATATTGTTTTTACTGAATATGTTGAAGGTACTGAAAGATTGGAATATGCCACATATGATCATAAGAGAAATGAGAATGTAATAACCTCTAATGACAAGAAAAGCCCATTACGCCAGTTTTACATTACCTTTTTATTTGGTTTTTAAAATTTCTTGTATTGCTTTGGTTTTTTAATATGCAGTTTTATTCTTTATTCATTCTCATGCCATTCCTTTCTTTTGTTTAGTTTTATTTTTTCCTCTCTCTTGACCCATTGTGTTAAACAATTCTTGCAGAAGAGAATTTGTCATCACTGGCACGATGAACACAATTTTTCTTAACCCAGACCTGGCCATGGCTTGCTGTATTGCAAAGGAAACTACCTGAAAGGCTAATAAGGGGCACTATATGAGAAATGTGACTGGATTATTACAGCTTTAATTAGATCAGTCAAAATTCTTGGCAAATATTCTTCAGAAAAGTATTCTTTAGTAGAGGAAATTGTATTCCTAAGGAAAAAAAATCCATTTTTCAAGGACCCAATCCCATTACTGCTAAATATAAAAGCAGAGTTCAAAGAATGGAATCAATTGATTTGGAATTTCCTACCATATTTTTTAAAATTGCTAAGGCCAAGTATGCTGCATCTTTTCTCAGTTATCCATTCTAGTATCTAATTCTACTTGTAGAATCACCTTTTCTTCTACTTAGATAATGCATATCTATGTAATTATGGAGGATAAAAATAGATTGAACACCTCTATTACTGAAAATCACTACACAATTCTGGTATAGGATTTTATAATTTAATGATAATTTTCATTTTAGTTATTTTAGGAAATCCTCCTAACAGAACTTGGAGTGATTTAAAAATAATGCCTATTCCTAATTCTGTTGTAGAAAATAATGTAAAACTATTGGAACCAAATGATGTAAAGTCAAAGAACAATCTGGTTAATAAGTATTTACATAAAATTTAGTTGAAGAAGACAGGAGCACTTGGATTTAGTATCTGTGTTTAGTGTTTACATACCTGTTTCTTAAAATGAAAAGTCACTGGCAAGAGCTCTGATTCAAACACCCCGGCATTTGCAACATTAATGAATTAATCTTCTCATAACTCTTTACAAGTTTCTTTTAATAACCAAATGCCATTTTTATAAAGGCAAGTATAGTCTTAATTCTCTCAGGTCATTTTATATCATACTTATTGTTTAATGACTTTTTTACTAATATTCCACTTGTAGTTCATTCTTTGTGATTTTTTGTGATTTTTTTTATGTTACAATGTATTGTTTTTCTCATAAATAGAACTTGCATAATCTTCAATCATTTTAGGTGACATCTATTCATTTTATATTATAACTAATGATATAATTTGTTTAGTTTTTCCTCTTCTCCTTTGGGAAGTACAGAGAGAATATGTGGGACAAAAAAGAAATATTCAGGGGCACCTGGGTGTCTCAGTTGTTAAGTGTCTGCCTTCAGCTCAGGTCATAATCCAGGGTCCTGGGATCCAGCCCCACATCGTGCTCCCTGTTCCATGGGAGGCCTGCTTCTCCCTCTCCCACTATCCCTGCTTATGTTCCTGCTTTCGCACACGCTCTCTGTCAAATAAACAAATAAATAAAATCTTAAAAAAAAAGAAATATGCAGAACTTCGGTGGTATATGTAATAACGTTTAATGAAAAGTATGTTGAATTAGGGTCCCAGAGGGAGAAACAAGTCAGAATAGGGTGTTATATGATTTAACTAAAAGGTAACTAAACCTTTCTAAATGTTATGAAAAATAGTAATTCATAAATGTAGAAAGCTCAATGAACCCCAAACAGGATAAACATAAAGTAAATATTCTGGAGCAAATCATGGCCAAGTTGTTGAAAACAAATATAAAGAAAAATTCTCAAAAACAGCTGGTGGAGACACATATTACATATTGGAGAAAGAATACAAATAACCACAGATTTCTCACCAAAACCAGTGAAAGCCTATAAAGTGGTAAAATAATATAATGAAGATGACAAGGAGGAGAAAGAAGAGGTAAAGTTTATTATTCTGGAATAATATAACTACGGAAAACTATCTTCAGAAATGAAGGAAAAAAAGACATTTTCAGATATATAGAAGTTGAGAGAATTCATCAACAAGAGGTCTGCAATTAAAAAATGTTAAAGGAAATTCTTAAGGCTTAAATACAATGACATAAGATTGAAACTCAAATTGCAAAAAAAGAAAACAGAATATGTCAAATATGTGGGTAAATATTATAAATGAGTTTTTATTCAAAATAGAATTATGTTAAAGAACAATTTTATGGAAACCAAAGTTAAAAACACAGTAGCATTTATAATCACTCAAAAAATTAAATACTTTGTTATATACTAAACAAAATATGTAAAAGATCTATATGCTGAAAGTTACAAAATGCCAATGAAAGAAATCAAGAAGAATGAAATACACGTAGAGACATACCTTGCTTGTGGATTGGAAATCTCAATACAGTAAAAATGTGAAAACCCTCTAAGTTGATCTATAGGTTGAATGCAATTTTTATAAAAATCCCATTTCCTCCCCAAAGTTTATTCTGACACCTATAGAAATTCAGAGAATCAACAATAGCTAAATAATTTTGAAAAAAGTAAATTTGGAAGTGGGAGGAATCACTCCATCTGAATAATTAACAGGACCTAACAGATTTACTAAATAGCTAGAGCAACCAAAAGAGGGTGGTGTTTGCAGAGGAGTAAACACTTAGATCCATGGAATAGACTAGAGAACCCATAAATAGACCACACAACTGGCTTTTAACAAAGATGCAGTGGCAATTCAAGCACAAATGGTGCTAGACCACTTAGGATAAGCAACAAAATGAAACAAATAAGAAGGGAAAGGTGGTAACTTGGACATTGTAAAAATTTTAAAAAAAGGACTCTGTGAAAAGGATAAAAAATAAGCTGCATAATGGAGCAAATTGTTTGTCACATATTTGATAGACATAGATCTAGATAATAAAAGTATTCTCAAAATTGAATAGTAAATAGCAAACTATCCAGTTGAAAAATGGGAAAATACACGAACAGACATTTCACCGAGGCTATATAGATGGCAAATAAGCACATTAAAGGATATCCAATATAATTACTCATAAGGAAAATGAAAGTGAAATCACAGTAAAATATCACTATACTGATAAGTATGGCTTGAATGAATGAATGAGTCAATCAATTAATAAGGAGTGATAACACCAAATGCTGATGAAAGCTCAGAGAAACTGGACTACTCATGTATAATTGGTGGGGAAGTAAATGTTAGTTACTTTAGAAAAGATCAGGGATGGGGCGCCTGGGTAGCTCAGTCGGTTAAAGCCTCTGCCTTCCGCTCAGGTCATGATGCCAGGGTTCTGGGATCGAGCCCCACATCGGGCTCTCTGCCCAGCAGGGAGCCTGCTTCCTCCTCTCTCTCTGCCTGTCTCTCTGCCTACTTCTGATCTTTCTCTGTCAAATAAATAAATACAAAATCTTAAAAAAAAAAAAAAAAAAAAAAGATCAGGGAATTTTCTTACAAAACTAAATATGTGCTTACCATTGTACTGTCGGGCATTTATCTCTCAGAAATGAAAACTTATTTTCATATAAAAACCTATACATGAATATTATTTATTCATAATTTGAAAAACCTGGAAACAATCCAAATATCCTTTGATGGGAGAAAAATGAAATAATAGCACAATCTACTATAGAATACTATTCAGAATTAAAAAGGGACACAATGAATATTTGTGACAACTCAGGTCTTAAGGGTATCATGCTGAGTAGAAATGTTAATATAAAAAATGCATACTATACATGTCCATCTATATAAAAGGTATGAAATGACGAATATGGAGATGGAGAACAGATTATTGGTTGGCAGGTATTATGGAGTTAGGGAAAGAAAGAGTAGCTGGGGTGTTAGAGAAGTAATATTAAGGATCTTTGTAATGTAATTGTTCTATGACTTGACTATGGCGGTAGTCATATACATGTATATTGTATATACATATACAATACATGTAGGAAACTTGTCTAGAACTCAATATAAACATACATACTTCACACGCTTATATATAAGTGTGTGAAAAACTAGTAAAAGTGTGTGAAAAACTAGTAAAATAGTAAAAAACTCAATAGATTTTATTAATGTCAATTTCCTGGTTGTGATAAAGTTGTGGGAGATTCTATCTTTGGGAAAAACTAGATGAAGTGTGTATATTATATTTCTTTATTACTTCTTACAACCATATGTGACTCTGCAATTATCTCAAAGACCTGAAGAATGTATGGCTTAAATACCCTAGAGGCTAAAACTGTCAGAATATTAAAAAACAAGTCCTAACCAAATGCTGTCCACAAGGAACAAACTTTCAATAAAGTGATGCTGAGAGGAAAATATATAGTTTGCTAATGTGTAAAAAAAAAACATATGCAACAGTAATCACCAAACAGTGGCTTAAAGACCAGAGATAAAGAGCAATATTACATGAAGAATATTACATGATGATTCATTAATAAAACAGGAATATAACTGTGAATATACTTAAAGAAATTCCAGATAGATGAAATCAAAACTGATAGAAATAAAGGGAAATATAAGACAAATCCGATTATGGTTAGTAAATTTTAAAAGTCAACCTCATTGCCATACAGTTAGTATATAATAAGTGCACATATTTTGTGTGTACAGTTTAATGAATTTCACAAATTAATTTTGTCATATTACTACCACCCCATCAAAATATATTACTTTGTTACCCAAGAAAATTTCTTCATGCCACTTTGTTATAGATCTCTACTTAACAACTCAGAGACCAACCAATATTCCATATTTTACTACAGATTTGTAGACCTTTCTAAAAGATATTATAGGGATAATTTAGTATTTTTTGACATTTTTATTCAGCATATTACTTTTGAGATTCATTCTTTGTATTAATGAGTACAATTATCCAGCATAAATATAATATTTTGTTTATCCTTTCACCACTTAAGTACAACTCAGATTGTTTGCAAAATATTTAGAGTAGCAAAACAATATTGAAAAAAAACCCCAAAGTTGCAGAGTTTACATTACCTGTTTTAAACACTTAGGAGAAAATAATAGTCATCAGGAAGGTGTATAGGGAATGGGATTTTAAAAGAAATAGACCAGGGGCACCTGCGTGGCTCAGTGGATTAAAGCCTCTGCTTTCGGCTCAGGTCATGATCCCAGGATCCTGGGATCAAGCCCCAAATTGGGCTGTCTGCTCCGCGAAGAGCCTGCTTCCTCCTCTCTCTCCCTGCCTGCCTCTCTTGCCTACTTGTAATCTCTGTCTGTCAAATAAATAAATAAAATCTTTAAAAAAAAGAAATATATCAGCAAATAGTCCAGAAATAGGTGCCAAAAAAATTCAATATGGAAAAAAGTCTTTTCAAGAAATGTTGCTGGGATAATAGCCATAACTGGAAGCGATGATTTGAAATGGATCAATTTATGATATGTAAATCTAAAAAAAATAAAGTTTCTGTAAGAAAATAAAGGAGACTATCATCGCAACTCTGGCATAAGATCCCATAGAACAATTGAAACATTAGCCATAAAAGAAAAATTGATAAATTAAACCTCATGAAAAGTAGTAACATCTCCTCACTTAAAAAAACTGGTAAGGAAAAAA